>CAEFZX010002376.1:0-16263 GCA_903066825.1 Alfaro cultratus | reverse complement strand
GGCTTCATAAGCATCCTAGTTCTAAAACATTAGAATTTTCTGACTATTTTTTGATGGGTCAGGCTTTACAGGGTTAAGGGCTCCATATTATTTTAGCTATTTGAAAGTAACATCAGCTGTAAAACACTAAATTTACAGTAAACAAGATAACAAGTTTAATATCTTATATTTCTGCAGGAAGAGTTTAATCTATTATCTGTGTATGAACTACAAAAATAATGTAGAAATTGTTAATCCATGTTAAATAGCATGTAGTTTGTACTATTTAATGCTATTAAGAATGTAAAAGTATTTTTTATCATGCTATCTTTTTGTTCTTGGGGGCCCCCTGGTGGCATAGGGGCCCTAAGCAATCGCTTAACTCACATGTGTGACTAATACAAATACATATATTCAGTGTATAATTTGGAACCTAGTGGTATTTATTTTTTATATACTGAAATGTAAAATCTTTCCAAAACTAACCATAAGGAAAAAGAAAACTGCTTTAGTTGACTGTCTCTGCAGCCCCAGAGGGCCCAGTTTGTCATGCAGGCAGCAGGAAGCAGAGGTCTCTCCACATCCTGTTTGGACATGTGATCCTCCAGGGAGGAGCAAGTCTACATGCTTGGCTTACAAAGATACCCAACACAACAGCTGTGTTTACCTCCATTAAATGAACTATTAAGTTGTGAGGTGACCCGCCTCTCCTGACGTAGCCTTGTGGTTAACAGCAGCACATCGGTTACCACGGAGATCAGTTCTGTAATGAAACCCTATTCTAGGCCAAGGTTTAAGTTTTCATTGTCGACTCAAGAGTCACCCGTTCATTCATCTTCTGTATCTGCTTTTCCTTGCAGGGTGAGGAGAGCGTGGTGTTGCCACTGGGTGAGAGGTATGACCTGGACTGGTCACCAGTCCATCAGGGCAGCACAAAGACACACAGGACAATCAGCCATGCACCCACACATTTACACCTAAGGACTCAGAGAGACTAATTAACCAGCGGTCATGTTAGGAAGGAAGCCGGAGTACCTTTTGAAAACGCGAAACATACACAGAAAGAATATGTGCAAAGACTGCAGACTGGGATTCAAACCCAAGACCTTCTTGCTCCATGGCAACAGTGCTACTAATGCAGCATAACTCTGACAAGACTTATTGGGATATTCTAATTCATTGAATATGAACATATTAACAGAAGTGGCGCATATCTTCAGCACTTCTCTCCTTTTCAACACAATTAAAGCTGCGATATGGAGCTTTTATAAAATGTTATTTTAAACTCACAAAAATGACAGAAAATTAGCATTTTGCTCTTTATTTAAGCATTCAGTTTATTCCTAAAGTTACTGGTCTTGTCAGTTGGACCAACAGAGGAGTATCCAAAGGTTACTGTGATGTTTTTGTGTTTTGTTGTCCTTATTTAACCTTCCAGGCCAACTGTTTTCTTCTGACTCTTGGCTGCCACGGCGAGATAAAGGCGGCTCAGTGCCAATCAGAACCTGTAGTCCCCCTTCTTCGCCACACAAAACTGCACCTGAAGGACTCCGGCCGCCCCATTGGCCTAATTAAAACCTGGAAGGAGGCTGTGAGTTGCCCTTGTCTTACTTGAAACTGAGCCCCCTATATTGGACCTTTCTGTTTTTGCTAGTCCTCTCACACACTCTTTTCAATTGTTTATTTGTCCAAATCTGATCTCTCTCCCCTCCTCTCAGCTCTGTCCCTCTCCTCTCTCTCTCTCTCCCTTTCCCTTTTTCTCTCTCTTCCTTTGTCGCCCGCCCACCAGTTGATTCCAGTTCAGTGTCAGGAGGCGACGGGAAGCAGACTTTTTCTCACGAAGCATTGCTGCTTTTCCTGCTGCACCTTCCAGTCTCACCATCACCGTGAGTATCCGGCTTTGGTGGCTCACACCAACAAACGGCGAGGAGCTTAACGGGATAAAACCAGGAATAGACTCCCACCCACTACCACCACCACCACCCTTCAACACAGACCCAGTCTCTGTGTTGAATCCCACAAGGATGGGGAGAGAGGCGGACATGCAGGGAAGGCAGGATCACAGATTGACCCGAGAGATTTCTAGAAGTGATTCAGTGTGGGAAGATTAAAGACGAACTGAGTATGTAGAAAAAAGTTTGAAACATAAAAAATAACTTATGTCTCTCTGCAAGTTCTAGAAATGTTTTTTCTGTCCTTGCAGAGATTAAACAGCAAAGTAGAAATGTAAACATAAAGGCTCGTTGGTAATCCAAACATTTAGACCTCTAATGTGTTTCAGGAAAGAGACCAGCTCTGAAAACTGTGAAGAACAAAGACTTAATGTCTCTAGTTAGTCTGAATTGTACATTTGAAACCATTGTCTGGAAAATCTGGGAACTTTGAAACTGGACCTTTCTCTCCCTTGGATCAAATCACAGTTCAAGTGAAATGCAGCAGATTTACAGTAAATCCTCTCAGAAGCACATCTTGAATCAGGAGCGTCCAAACACAGTTCACATGAACCACAGCTGTCTTTAGAGGTGGTTGATGTAGACAGACATGTTTCTACATTTTGACGTGTAAAATCTTTACCAACAAATTATACTTTCTTGAAATGGAAAATTTTAGGCAAAACACAAAGCATTTTCTTTTGTTAACCTCGATTTTGCTTTCAATTGTTAAGAAGATCACAAACATTTGATGAATTTTATTGAACAGCGTGCCTCAGGCTATAAACACAGATAAATCCAGTAAGTGTTCAAAGTGTGAGTGACCTACATCCAAACCTAACCTTTCTTTTGGTGCTACTCTGTTATTTGCATTAGCATTTTGCATGTTTTGTTTTTTGCAGGTAAAACTAAAAGAAATTCACAATCAGTGTACTTTTGCATTTCTAATTTATTTATGTAATTTTTGTGACCCTTGAGTACTTTCAACTCATATATTCCCAAGTTCTCAGTAATATTTTAAAAAATAAATAAATTAGAAGATATCACCCCAGTTGTAAAGTCCCTGTAGCTCAGAGGATAGACTTTAAAATGCTTCTGTTTGCTTATAAATCACTGAACTACTTATTTAGCACCAAATTCAAGATCTGCTGTTGTTTCAACCCTCCAGAGGTTCTGATTCAAATCTAGAAGAACAGAACCAAACATGGAGAAGCAGCATTCGTCTTCTATGCACCACAAATCGGGAACAAACTTCCAGAAAAATGCAAAACACCCGAAACACTGAATTCCTTTAAACCAAGCCTAAAAACCCTCCTGTTTAGAGCTGACTTTTCTTAATATCACCTGGAACATCACATCACATCACATTTTTCTGCTTGATGATTTGATATGATGATATGATGTTTATTGCTTGCTTCGTGTCTTTCTGTACTATGTGTTTTTAACGGCCTTGTTGCTGAAAAGTACCACAATGACTTGACTTCAAAGAAACAGAAGATCCAATCATTTTAACTCAATGTCATTAAAATCTCAGAAGACGTTGGGCTGAAGTTTAGAGCCAGAGCAGAGCCAGTGACGGCTGCAACAGCAGCAGCATCTGGAGTGTCGCATGAGATAAGGCAGACAAACACAGATCCGTGTTGGCCAGCAGCACCTGCTGATCATCACTGGCTGCTTCAAAGCCGCCCTTTGTTTAAAGAACCCACACTGATCAAACCTAAAATACCAAATATGGAAGTAAAGGTGACAAGGTGGGTTGTAGATTGCAGTGATGTGTGTGATTAACAGCGAGAGCCGGACAGGTAAAGAAGGGATTTGGTTTCTTTCTGAAGCTCTTAGTCAGATGGTCTGGAGGGAGGGAGGGAGGGAGGGAGGGAGGGAGGGAGGGAGGAAGGAAGGAAGGAAGGAAGGAAGGAAGGAAGGAGGGAGGGAGGGAAGGAGGGAAGGAAGGAAGGAGGGAGGGAGGGAAGGAGGGAAGGAAGGAAGGAAAGAAACAGGCTCTGCCAAAGTGTTAACATGTCTTTACTTTGCTTCAACTTACATTTACAATTCAGGAGAACTCAGAGTGTGACGACCAATTTGGAGCTTAAGCAGCTTGTATTTCTAGTGTTAGTCATGGAAACAAATTCTGTCTCCAGTAAATCACCGTTTTGAGCAGCAGACGGGATGGAAACATTCACTGGTGTGTTTGCAGATGCTGCGCTTGACCTCGTCTTGCCTGGGAAGTCTTCTGGCCGGGCGTCCCACAGCAGCCCTGACCTCCAGCAGCAAGGGGAGGCCGGCGAGCCAGCAGAGCCACGGTACAAATATTACTCATATCAATAATCTGAAAAAACTTTGATTTGTTTTTTTGCAGTTTTTTCTGTCATAGACGGGCAAGGTTTCTTGTGCTGAACTCAATTTTGGAGCAAAATGTGAAGTTGTAAATGATTCCTGTGGTTGAGTGGTAAGAATTTAATATAAGACTATAATTCATATAATCTCTAAATAACACATGGCGTATGAAAAAAGATCCTTATTCTCACTGTGCATTAATGATCAACTCAGTGTGTTTTTATGAGATCAGTTCATGGTAACTAATCAACAATGATTTTTGTTTGTTTGTTTGTTTGTTTTGTTTGTTTGTTTGTTTGTTTGTTTGTTTGTTTGATACCTGTTTGTTTGTTCATTCCAGGTTCGTCATAAATTGAAACAAACTATTCAAGGGTTGGAGACCAAAAAAAAACTCATTATTGATCAGAGGAAAGTGAGATCTAATAAAACATACTGATTCCCTCACTGTTCCATGTATTTAATCAACAAATTTCTGTTACAATACAAAAAGGTTTTGCAGCTTCTTTATTAAATGGCTCTCTGTTAACATAAAAAATAATTTCTTGATTTGAGAAATGCGTCTTATTAAGAATTTGTTCTTATTCCACTTCATACTAGTGGAGCTTTTTTTGATTATCCAACTCGTTTATCCTTCCAGGGCTGAACAGGGATGTCTGGATGTCTGGATGTCTGTATGTCTGTATGTCCAGCAGTAATCTGGCGATATTATTACCGATGTTTTTATTTGTACTGCAATAGAAAAAACAATCGAAACATCTGAGGGTGTATGCGTATCGAACCAGCAGATGGCACTGTTGCACCTTCTTGAAAACATCGCGTCCTTTAGAGGCTGCTAAAACGACAATAAAAACAACAATATCAATAATAATAACCACATTTTCTTGTATTGCTGTCCTTCCAGAGGTGTCAGAGACAGTGGACATGTCTCGGCCGATGTACTACGACCGCGTGGACATGCCTCTACCTAACAAGCCCTATAAGGATGTGCTGAATGAAGCTGAAGAGAAGCTGAAGCAGAAGGAGAAAGGACCCTGGACTCAGCTGACCAATGAGGAGAAGGTCGCCTGTAAGTCCTCTTACTTAATCTGAAAGGTTAGCGTTTTCATCATCTGCTCCAAATGAGCCAGCGGATTATTAATACCAGTAGCACCAGTCAGATGAAACCTCTGTTGAGAATCTGGAAGCTGACACCAGCAGCATAAAGGTTGTCCAGGTTTCATTTTCTTTCTTCATGTTTATAAATCATCATTTGTCACAGGTTTTAAATGTGTTTTGAAAATAAACTCAAACTGATGCTGATTATGACTCAGACAGTTTATACTTGGATGGGTCACAATAATAAATCATTCAGGGAAAATTTTGACAGGGGAACTGAAATTAGTAAAAAAAAAAAAAAAAAAAAGGTAAAGAAAAGAAAAGAAAATAGAAACCGTTCCATCAGATGGTAAAACATACAGTTACAGCTCTGTGTTGTAAATGTAAACCAACTTTCCTTCAAAGAAGAAAGACAGGCTGGCTCAGAAACACTAAATGTACACAGAGATTCACTACTACTGCTGTAGCCTGTAATCACAGATTAAAAATGAACCCTCTGATTTCTTCTCTTTCTTCAGGGATTCATCAGTTCACACAGTTAGATATCTTTTTCACATGTGACCACATTAACACATTGAGTGAGTTTCATTGCGGTTTCATGTGACAGATCAACCCAAAGTGGTGTGAAATAGTGACAGTTTTTAAAGTTCTGCAGATTTCAGCCCAAGACTTCTTTCCAAATAGTTCATGCTCAGTCAGGTTGGCTGGAGAGTATCTATGAACTTTTACTTTTTCCACAGACTCGGTTTGGACTTTGACTGGGCCATTCTAAACACACCCACCATATTGGTCTAAACCATTCCATGTGTTGGTAGGTTTGTAGTTGTGCCTTTGCAGCAGATCAATGCTCCATTGAATATTTTGAGTTTAAGATATTGTTTTGGAATGGGGAAAGCCTTTATCGTATTGTTTATTATTTATTGTGACAATCACATAAAATTTCAGTTAAATACCTTAAGATTTTTAGTTGTAAAGCGAAAAAATGTGGCAAGATTAAACAGATGCAAAGACTTCTGAAATAATCATTTTAGAAAACACTGAATTCTATTTTTAGCTTTCGAACTTGCTCCCTTTTGGGGTTTTATGTTGTCTCCTTTTTTTATATCTTGAATGTAGAAGTTGAAAGCAGACTCCTCTCTGCTTCCCTCCAGTGTACCGTCTCAAGTTCTCCCAGAGCTATGCCGAGATGAAGGCTCCCACAGGAGAGTGGAAGACTGTGCTGGGTGGAATGCTCTTCTTCCTGGGCTTCACGGGTCTGGTGGTCTGGTGGCAGAGGATTTACGGTAAAAAAGGTCTTCACTCTCTTAACAGATTTGGCAGTGAAAGGAGGGACCTGGGGTTGTAACCTGTTGTTTTCTCCAGTCTACGTCCCCAACCCCAGGTCACTGGAGGATGACTGGAAGGCCAAGCAGCTCCAGAGAATGCTGGACATGAGGATCAACCCTGTGGAGGGAGTATCCGCCAAGTGGGACTACGACAAGGGCCAGTGGAAGTGAGACGGGGGCCACAGAGGCTCCTTTACAACTACTGAAGGCTTCTGTCACTACCACTGCTGTAGCCTGTAATCACAGATTAATAATAAAACTTTATGATAACTCAATTTAACTTGTTTTGAACCAAACCTGTGAAGAGAGTCTTATGAAATTCTTTCCTGCAGCATCGAACTAAAACGTACCTTTTATATCAACAAGTTTTTTGTTTCTATTTGATAGTTCTATCAAATAGAAAATTTACATTTTGCACGTTTTTATACTTCCACTTGGGTTTCTACTGCTTCTAAAAACAGTCAAAGCATAAAAAAAAAAACAAAAAAAAACAAGCAAACAAAAAAACACCCAGGTAATAAGTTAAAGTTTTTTTTTTGGTGTCTGGAAAATGAAAACCTCCTGAATGTGACGTCACAAATCAGCAACCTCAGCGAAGTCCAGGATGTTACCCAGCAGTCCAGGCGCCGCTGCAGCACATTTGGTCAGCTGGATTTACTGCTTATGCAGTAAATGAAATAAAGACTGCTGAAAAAGAAAAGAAGAGATTTGTTCTTGACTTACCATTCAGAAACCACTTGTGTTTTTATTGGTTGTGCAGGAGGCTCCACGTCTCCAGAACAGCACATGGGAGGGAGAGACCAGCAGCAGCTTATTTGGATTTAAAGTGACAGAGGCACCTAAAGCATTTCGAAAGGAGCTCAAAATTGGCAGAACTGAGCAGATTCAAATCTCATTATCTAAGAATAATTTGTGCAAAAATGTGATTAGCATGTTTTGTATCACTCATAGACGTATCCTAACCTGTTCAAGGAGGCACAATAGGTCACCTGAAAGGCTGAGTGGTGAATTACATCTGCAGAAACGTCCGCCGTGTGATGGAAAAGTCCAATTTTACACAAAATATAGTTATGAAATATACTATGAGTGTTATTTGATTGCTACAGTCTTGATACATGATGCATACACTCCTGATCAATATCTGATATAATAGAAAAAAAGGAAAGAGATGGAAAGAAATAAAAACTTGATTTAAACTATAGCCAAAGTCTCAAAAATGACCTCAGTAATGAGTAATTAATGAGCAACAATTTGCTGAGATTTCAGCTCCACATTTTACTAGTTGATATAAGTCCAGCTGTGGTTTGTTTCTTTTTTTAATCTAAAGTTTGTTACATCGGCAAAGAAGGATGCTCACTGCAACATCTCTGCATCACCAGCTGCAGTCCGAAGCCCAACCTGGAGGTTCATGGTTGGACGAAACATCTCTAATTCAATTCAGTAATGTTGGAAGATGTCAAGGTTTATTTTTTTTCTTATCTGAAAACAAAACTTTCTTACATCTTACAGACTTTGCTCATGCAAATCAGTAATGTTTCCACATTCAGACACAGAAAGCCTTCTTGTCTTTGCCATCAGGGAGACATGACAGTGAGTGTTGAGATTTAATGACATGTAATAGGTTTATTTTTGGGGGGGGTTTATAGCTTGACATTTTCTTTTATCTGTCTACTTTTTGTTTTGGATTTGTTGCGGCCTCTTGGCCTTTGAAAAATGTTTTTAATCTCAATGGGTTTTTATAAGTAAAAAAAAAACACAAATGAAATATTTCTGCAGGGATCTGAACATTTCCTGGCTGGATCCGCTGACAAACAGCTTGTTTACCAGCTGGGTTTAGTCTCTTGTTCCTTTTTGTTTGTGTTGCGTTTTGAAGCTCCACGTCAAACCTGAGGTACTTGTGGCTTCTTCCCCCTTTAGATCCGGACCAGGAGAGTCCATATAGCGAAGATGCAACACACTCCAGAAGACGGCTGATTCCTAAAGCTTTTACTGGCTTGGAGTGTTTGTATTTTTGCATTCAGTCATTGATGAGTGTTGTGGAATAATGTGTCTTTTGATGCAGCTGAGTCTTAGGCTCTCAATTAGACTTGGGCCCTTACTCTTCAGGCTTCTGTTATATATTGTTTGCTTTTCAAGATACAAATCCACAAAGAAACAGAAATTCACATGCGCACACTCAGCTGAGGGCACTTTAGACGTAAAGTATGATTTATTTATTTATTTTTATAGAAGCTGAAGAAGAAATTCTCCAATCAGGAGCTGAATCCATGATCGTCTCACTGTGCGGATCCAGAGCTACCCAGTAACGGCAGTGTGCTGTGAGAACCACTCAGATTACAATAAGACTGGAAAGTTCATTTATTTCAGAAACGCAGCTCTCTGAGCGAAACACATCATATCAGTGGTTAATGATAACCCCTGATATGCCCCCCTGGGGGCCACTTGCAGCCAGTGGAATGATTTTGTCTGGCCCCTAATTATCAGAGTAAAATTTCCTTAAAAAGAAAACACTTGCAACAACACCAATTATTTGTCTTTAAATAACTGCGCTTTTTGCATTCTCTTGCAAGGATCGAATATATCCAGTGACTTTTACTGAAAAGCTGACTACGTTCCCTCTTTTAGTTTATTTATTAAAGTTGATTAAAGCAAGCGTTTTCAAAGAAAGAGGAACACAAATCCTAATTTTATTGCTCAGAAATGACAAAAAAAAGTAATTCCAGTTCATACAGTTAAAATTAACTAAGTTTCTGTTAATGAAGTAAATCAGCTAAAACCTTTTACAATTACATGCTTGGTTTACTGTTGTGTACGTACTAGAATGTTCCTTTGACCAAAGGTTTGGACATCCCTGCTAATATAAACTACACTGATGTTTTCAAGCCTTTTATTTTGTTAAATATGATGATTTTCTGCTTCCAGCTAATACCTACATGAGTTATCAACGGTGTTCCTCAGGGTTCTGGGTTCGGGCCAGTTCAGTTACCCCAGGTTATATTTCCTTTGACAATAACTGACACATGATCTACATTTACAATCTGAGGTGGATGATGTAAAACTTTGTCAAAAAGAACAGAATGCATTCATTCTCTGATCGCTTCAGTTCAGTTTTTGGTTTTTTTCCCAACATTTTTCAAAGAAATCATAAAATAATCATAAAAATTTGGCACTGGAAAAAGAACATCCAGAAACGGCTTGAGGCTCAGCCCGAGATTTGAATGTGCTCATCCCATCATGCTTGACCTTTGTTTGCATTTACATTCAACCTGTTTCCTCTTGTTTCCTCTCATCAGTCATGCTGTGGGCCTGGACTTTCTCTTTCATCCATTGTATACGATTTAAACTTTTTGTGCTACATAGATAGTTTAAACCAATTTAGACACACACACATTTTTCCTCACTTTCTGTAATACGTTTCACTTTTTCTGTTGTAAGTTACCAGAATTAAGCATAATTATAAAATGTCTGAATAATGAGAGAATTCTTTTATTCCTATTTCAAGTGTCTTGATTAGAAATTTCTTCAAATTAGAAATGCCTTCTTAATTTGAAGAAATTGTGCCTAATTTCTTCAAATTCAGAAGTTTGTGTCCTTTTGGTAACAGAAAGTGATCATTCTGATTTAAAGTCTGGACTGTATAAAGCATTGTGTATAAAAAATAAAGTGTTCTAGTTGAGCCACTGTCTTAAAAAGACTTAAAAAAAAAGAAAAAAGAAAGACTAGAAAAACTTAAAATACCTTTAAACATTGTTTTATTGGGTTCAGTGTTATCTCAAAGTTTACAATGGCATTCTAAAGACATACTAAGAGACAATTGGACATAAATATGATTTTCTTTTTTTATTTATTTTTTTTGCTTTTTATTGGTCGGCTTGTTCACCCAGCATTAAAAAGACTCAAATATTCCTGTCTTCCTGTCTACCAACATTGGAATAATCCTTAAACAATAGAAAAGAAGAACCCACAGTTGACGACGCACATCAATGCAAAGATGGAGTTTAAGGCCATTTTGAAGGGGCACAAATATGCTTTTTTTTATTTTATTTTTTTTACATCAAATATAAATTAGTCTTAAAAAGCCATCAGTTCTTTACTTAAATATGTCACTAAGCTAATTTACTAACCTAATCAATTTAAATAACAAGCATATTCATAGATGTACGTGGAGGGCCTGTGCCTGTGCTGTCACGCTTCCTTCATATGTGCCGCCTTCAGAAACGGGTTGCTTGACAGAAACACACGTACACACACGCATGCACACGCCAACACACACACACACACACACATAGATGTTTGAGTTGGGGCCCAGACAGCAGAGAAAACTGTGAGCAGCTTCTTAATGGAGCATACACTAGAAAAATAGCTATATAAATATACTGTACTGGAATGTATGACAGCAGACCCTGGTTTATAGGATGATGCTCGGGAGACAAGCGTTTTAAAATCAATATGGATTCAATTTCTGCTTATTTAGGGAGATATTTCTCTCAAAGATAGTGATCGGGATTATGGGAGAAATGGAGAAGATGTGGGAGGTAAAAAAGAGGTGGAATGGTTATGATAACCATGACGAAGTGAGAATGAATGTTTCACTCATTAACCAGCACGGTTTGATTTGAACTCTTGACCCCGCGACGCAACATGGCGGCACGCTGACCTCAGCAGGATGCGGATCCAACTCCAGCAGCGCGAGGGGACAACAACTCTGAATTAAAGATGGATAAATGTTCAGAAACAAAGCCGAGGTCTTTCCCCCAACCCACCCACCCACTTCTCTCCTCCGAAGTCTCTCGTGGACGGCTTCTCGCTGGCGTGTGAGCGCGCGCGCGAGGCGGCAGGTGGCCCAGCAGTGAGTGACACACACGAGTAAGCTGCCGTGACAGCCGTGAGACCCGCGGAGGAAGAGGAGGAGGAGAGACGGCTGGAGGTTTGACAGCTTCCAAGTGTCAGGGGAGGACGGAGGAGGACGAGGGGGAGGACGGCGGACTGCGAAAGCAAATCACGGAGAACTCGGAGTGGTGCGGTTCCATGGTCCTGCGGCGCGTGACGAGTCGTCTGCGGCACGAGACGTTTTCCTAATCGAGGTTTGATGACGGAGCTACATCATCGATCTGAAGGCTGTAACACTTCTGATATTAACAGGAAGTGAGCTGCTGATAAATGTCAGGTGTGAGTCATGGCTCAACAACACACAGCTGTAGAAAAACTGCAGCACATGTTCAGGATTCGACTGCGACCTAATTACTGAAACTGACAGCAGGATTTCATCCCTCTGGGTTATTTCTGAAGAGCAGGATGGAACCGAGTCTGCTCACTTTTAAACCTACTAAAAAAAAAAAAAAAGATCAACAGCAACTCCAAGTCAAACTACTTAGACTGTAAACAGATACAAATAAGGCTAATTAGCTTTGTTCAAGTTCCTTTAATGAGTGCAGCTCTGCTGGTGGAACAGGCTACAGAGATGATGATGATGATGATGATTTATGGCCGGCGTCCTTTTAATTAGCCTTAATAAATCAACAAAAGCATTTGTTTGTATTTACAGCAGCAGTTAAAGGGTCTGACACCTACCGGGCCATGATTAGTTCAATTTATTTCATGTGGGACTTTATGGAAGCGTTTAACTGCTGAAGGTTGGACAGAAATCCAGGAGTGGTTTATTATTAAAACGAAAGACTTTAGTTAGGAGACGAATTTTACAACTCAAACTTGTCTCGTTTCAACATAAACTTATATTGTTTTAACGAGTTTTATATCTCAAGATATAAAACGTCTTGTAATAACAGAAGCTCATGAGTTTTGCATCTCCAGTTAAATAAGTTTTATACTTCGTTATAGCAAGAAAAAAAGTCTCCTTTTAACGAGTTTTATATCTTTTAAAACGATATAAAACTCCTTAAAATGAGACGATTATTATTTTGTTATACTGACATGTAAACCTTCTCTCATTTTAACCAGATGAAATGAGAGACGAAACTCATCTTGTTATGAGAAACTTGTTAAAACAAAAAAAACAAAAAAAAACTTAGCATAACAAAAACGTTTGTTTTAAATCTGGTCATGATGTTCCACTTACAGATCACTTGAAAAAAATGCATGAAGGGGCTCTGCTTGTTCTCATCCTGGGTCATCTAGTCTAGACCACATCTGAAAGCCCCAAGAGGTGCTGCCGTTTTACTGTGACTGCTCTGAGTTATAACAAGCTTATTAATCCCGTTATAAACACATATATATATATATATATATATATATATATATATATTTATTTGTTTTGTTTAAATAAGGTACTTCTCCTAATCCCCCCCCCCCCAACCTCTGGCAGCTAAACACTTCTGTAGAACTTAAAGGACAAATTTAGTATTTCTGTTATTTGCACCAGCATGTGTAACACTGACTCTGGGTGGTTGAACAAAAATGCACGCCACATTTTTCTTCCAGTCTGTTGGAGCTGCTCTGCTGCGTTAGTTTTGACTTGTTCTTTCTACAGACTGTGACCAGTGTTTTTGGTTGAAGTGTTGCATGTCTGGACAATTTTTCCCTCTGGTTTTGGATGCGGTGTTATATTTTTACTTTTGAGCTCTTGTCAGGATGCTTAACCGTGGCTACGAGGTATTATTTTTCCAACTGCGAGCAGGTGATAATCGTCTCAAAGCTCAAATGACACCTGAACTGCAGCGCCGAATCCCAGAGGAGTTGAACAGGATGCTTCCTGGAAGCAGAGACAGGAAGTTTAAACCATCTCTTCCAACAAGCAGGAATTATATCCCAACTCCAGCCAGAGGCCTCTTCAGATTCACTGCAAGACTGACTGCTACTGGAGACCCTTCCAGCCCACAGTGACCGTTTGAAGATGCTTTGATATGAGTTAAAGCAGCATTTCATTGTTGAATTGTAATAAAATTTTAAAGAACGTTGCACTTCACTAATTACGTTCTACTTTGTGTTGGTCAATTGCATTAAGCCCACATTAAAATACATTGAATTTTATGATTATAATGAGGCAAGGTGGGGAATGAATACTTTTACAAGGTGTTGTAAACTGCTTCATGTTTTCATGTTCACCCGTGTTCCAGTAAGTCATGCGTTGCTACGGTATTTTCTGGATCCTTTAACCGCTCATAAGAAATCCCGACAAGCTGCCAACCAAATCGCCGCGGTAACCATGAGGCGAACGGAAACACCGACACTATGCCAAGATCCAACAATGCTTTTCTCAGCTAGACTTTCCTTTAAACTGCGTATGGACTGATGGATGAGGATGATGATGGGGAAGGAAGGCGGGAATTTGGAACTACAGAAGGTAGTTCACTCTCCATATGGCACAAACAAAGCTGCTTTCTGTAGGGGAGCAGAGAGGGGGGGCAACAAAACACACCGACTCGATGCGACAGGCTTTCAGTGTCACCGTTAAAACTAAACTCGGCTTTGTAGAAAACTAGAATGGCAGGGAAAAAAATTTGTTAAAACTAATTCCAAACATTCGAAAAGAATGATGAAAATAAGATCTTTAATAAATCTGGGCAGCAAAAAAAAAAAAAAGTTTAAAGGAACAAAAGGAAAGTGGTGGAGGGGAGAAAAAAAGGGAACAAAGGGCTCAGTGAATGAAAACAACATGTCAGTCTTTGCAGAACCACAAAATCGTATCGAAGAAAAAGTGAACACAAGAATACCAAAAACTTTTTTTTTTTTCTTTTTAAGTCTTCTGGCAACGTTTTGGATTCTCAGTTTGGATTCTTGTCTCATCAGAAGTTCTGATGAGACGAACAGGACCTTCATGTTTAACATTGGGCGTAGTGATTGGATGGCGGCGGGTAGGGGGCGTGGGCGGCTGTCCGCTCCGCTCACAGGCGCTTCTGGGCAAAGATGGACCCGGCTATGAAGGCCGTCACCACGCTCATTCCCAGCAGCAGCCAGTTTTTGAAGCTCTCCTGAGATCTTCTGCTCTCTGCCGCCGCGTTGCCCCCGAAGATCTCAGCGAAACGCTCCTGGAAGACAAAGAGAGAGAGAGCGTAAGCAAGACTTAATCTGATATTAATGTCTGTATCTGATCCTGAAAAACATTCAGCATCAGGTATCTGTGACAATGTTCCCAATCCAGAAAGGTAGATCTATTCAGCCTAATTCTATGTGTGCGATTATATTTTCAAAGGAAACAAAGCTATTGAACAAATTAAAGTTGTTGTGTTTCTACATTTTTGACCAAGTTTGTGAAGCTATTGGTTTATTTAAGTGTGCTGTACTGGTGCAGAGTTATCAACAAATCAGTACATTTGTGACTGTGTCTCAAAAGCAGAAACATTTTAAGTAAATTCAGCACCGACATTTTGTACTGAATCTGTATCAGCTGATACTAAGCCGCAGACATCTGTATCAGTAGAGAAAAATGTGGACCAGTGCATCCCTAGAGAAAAGCTGGCGGGAAAAAGCACACACTTTTATAAAAAGAACTCACACATTTTGCAAATGACAAGCAGGTAGATTCCCTTCGTAAAGGTCTCCAGACCTCAAACACTCATAAAGATCTGTCACAACCCACAGACTCGCATGTGGAACCAGGCAGGTGAATCAAAACCCCCGAAAAAATCCCCTGCGAGGTTCCTGTCTGGACTCTAACAACATGGCTCTGCTAATTAACAGGAAGAGGCCCCGCCCCTTCCCGCTGCCACCTCTCCGGCACCCCGTCAGCCCCGCACAGGTCCCTCCAGAACCGCCGCTGTCGCAGACAGCCATCCTCCGTCTGCCAAGCCCGCACTGCCTCACCGCCCACTGACTGTCATTTCCTGGAAATGAATCAGCAGAGGGTGCTGTTTCAAGTTCTTGCCACACAGAGGCGCCAGTGAGGCTCTGATTGACACACAAACAGACTGGAGACTTTCATCAGCTGACAAGGACAAGGCCCGGTTTAAGTCATACTAATGTCCTGGTGTTGTCCACACATCCAAAGTGAAGTGATTTATGAGGCTGGTGGTTCAGGAGCATGTCACTAAAACAACAGGGACAGTGACTGACTGAGGTGGATCAGCGTTAGTCAGAGTGAACTCAGCAGAAGGGCTTTAAGAGGAGTGGGCCAGGGGGGCTTTGCTAAGTTTTAAGCATTCAGTCATGTGGATTTATGTGATTTTTCCCAACATCCGCATGATTTCTACATGCATAGAGAAAAAAGGAAATAAACTGCCTGACCTAACAGAAAAAGGGAAAGCGTCTAAATGGAAAAGTACTGCAGTAAACAAAGTTTCAGCTGACAGCAAAGTATTCACTGGAGTTAAAATCTCACGTTGTCACAATCTAAAGTGACGGATGAACCAACAAAATATGGTGGACAACGTGTCAGATAAAAAAAACACACACACACACACACATTTGATCTATAAACTAACAGCAATTACCTTATTTTCCAGACTATAAGTCGCTCCGGAGTATAAGTCGCACCAGTCATAAAATGCATAATAAAGAAGATAAATCCATATATAAGTCGCACCGGAGTATAAGTCGCATTTTTGGGGGGAATGTATTTGATAAAATCCAACACCAAGAACAGACATGTCATCTTGAAAGGCAATAAAAATAGAATAGAGGCAACAACAGGCTGAATAATTGTA
>CAEFZX010002374.1:0-75221 GCA_903066825.1 Alfaro cultratus | reverse complement strand
GGGGAAGGAGAGGGGGGAAGACATGCGGCAAATGTCGTCGGGTCCGGGAGTCGAACCCGCGACGGCCGCGTCGAGGACTCAAGGCCTCCAAATGTGGGTCGCGCCAACCGCTACGCCACCACGGCACGCCCATCATGACGAAATTCTTATCATGATAACAAATTTATCACAATAAATGATAAGCGATAGTAAATGCTCATACCGTTGCTGTATATCTAGAAGTTGCAGGATTCTGAGCCTGGAGGAATGCAGTCTGAGCCCACTGGGTTAGAGTAAACAACTGCTTTATTCAGACTCTGTTTCTGTGTAATGTTCCCACAGCGTCCACTGATCTTCTCTCTGTTATTTCTACAGAGGCACTGATCGGAGATTGTGTGGCCGATTTTTTTTTTTCAGTTTAATTATAAACAAGACCTACTGCTCCCCCTTTCTATTGCTCCTGATCTCTTTAAGAACTTCAGTCATTATTTCTTTCTAGCTTTCCTTCCATAAAAGCTCATAATTATTTACAATGGAAGGAGAGGTGACGTCACACAGTGTGTGTGATAGAGAAGTTGTTGTGAAACAGGTTTTTACTACTTTAAAACAGGCCAAAATCCTAATCGATTTTACAATCTGAAGCCGCATTTTCCATTTGATATGATCTGTTAGCGTAGCGATGTGCCATGAGGTCCCACCGTCTGCTGTGTGTGTTCTCTCGTCTCCAGGCTGTCCTTCGTGTCTCCGGTGGTGCGGGACGCCCTGGAGGTGTCGGCATCAGTGCAGTATTTGAACTCTCTGATGGAGGAGCTCGGCCTGCAGCAGCAAGACCTTCTCAATGCGGTTCAGCTCTTTAAATCCTCAGCAAACTGATGAAAAGTTGACCTGAAGATGTATAGTGAATATTTTTAATCAGATTAAAAACTGGTCATTTAAAGAAATGACGATTGTGTGTGTTTTGTGAGAATTTCATTTTTACCAAATAAAAGTAATTTTAAAAAGTCAAAGCAAAGTGGAGACTGCAGACTTCATGCACAGATTTAATTTCCACCGCTGGCAAAGATTTGTGAAAAAAAATGTTCTGGAGACGCACCGATGTGGAATTTGGGCCAATACCAATATCTGATATTAATATTGCAGTTTTGGCCAAAAAACGATAATTACTCATTTTGTATGCATTATATAAACATATTTCATTAATGAGAGGTAAAAAATAAAACATCTGACATTTCTTCTCTGTTAAAACACGTCCAGTTTTCTCGCTTTCTGCAGGTGTCGGAGCGGACTGCTGAGGTGGTGACGTGGGTTCTCTCCATCCTTCTTTCCCTTTAAACATTTTCTCTACGTTTCTTCTTTTCTTTCCTCCTTTCTTTTCTGTCTTCTTGTCCGTAACATTTGGAATAAACCCATGAAGCGAGTTTTGTAAATGTATGCAAAATAGTGCATCGTAGCAACATCCATAATCCTCCACTCCTGACAGTAAACCTGTTGGGCCTCATGTATGTTGGCAGCAGGTGTAACATTAATTGTGGTGTTGATGAAAATAAGCATGTAACGGTTTTTCTTGTTTTTTTATTCCTACAGTGAATCAATGAGGCTAGTAAAAGGTCTGATCTAAAGGTTTTTTGACGCGTCCACTCGTATGTGACGCGGCGCCGGATAATGTGCACAATCTGTGGCCGGCTATGTGCAAATCACATCCTTGAGGCTTCAATATTTAACCAAGGCAGAGGCAACTAAAAATCACACCCAGCTTTTCCCCAGTGAAAGCAGCATGTCCACACGGCCGCTTATTGCTGCAGTTAGAGGCTCTGCTACTGTAATAAAAGTTGCTCAAATCCTGCAGACTTCCTTTACGTTGCCTTTTATGGCCTCCTGCCCCCCCCAATGTCATTTGTTATATGGGGACGTGAATGATTGCTTTGCCTGAGAATATTTATTTTTGGCCAGATGGCGCACGCTGCGAAACGTTCCTCTGCTTAAATATGTGAGATATGAGCTCTGAGCTGCCATGCAGATTGGGGGTTTGTGATTGATGGTCTGGATGACTTCACATAGAGCTTCTTGTTTTTCTTGACGCTCTGAAAAATCAGCGGAGCGACGCAGAGAGGAGGACTGCAGCGATACTCTCAGGTTGTTCTAGTGTGAATTACGCCCCTCTAGATATGCAGTGATGTGAAAAGGTAACTTAAAAGTTCACATAAATCATCAGATTTGAAATGCATTTGAATTTTTAATGAATGCAAAATGCAGTTTTCAGATTTTTTTTTCTAGTAGGAAAAAACCCCAATCCAAACCAACCTGCCTTAAATTTGGTAATGATTCTTTTACTTTGATAAATTTTATCCCGCTCATATTCATAGAATTGTTTGGGTTGTTGTTTTTTTTCCTCATCCATCAGCTCATTGGTTCTGTAAGATAGTCACAGTATGCTTCTGTTTAGGGTCATGACCTGATGGCAGGAAAAAAAAAACCCTCAGGATTTTAGTTGCATCAGTTAAAACAAGTGGTTCAGGTCCTGGAGAAGCAAAGCAGCCCAAACTATCATCCCACCAACACCGTGTGTGACTGTTGCTATGACGATTTCCTGAAGTGCAGTCTTACTTTAACTCCAGATGAAACGGGACAAACACCTTCCAAAATCTCAACTGTTGTCATCGATACGCAGAATATTTGGATGAGATTTTGGTTTTCATCTGTTCTTAAGTTTCTTTATTCCAGGGCTTGACGTTGTGTTTTCAGATGTTTTGCTCTACTTCGTGGGGTCAGACAGGTTCTGTTTATTACGCGTTTTCCAGCCACATAGTGCAATTTTATGGCACAATCATGTAACTATGGTACCTTCAGTTGTTATAAAATTGCTGTACATCAAATATGTCTTCATAATTGAATGCCTTGAAATTGGGCCTCTGTCTCTTTAAGAAACTGCTGCTCTTTCTGACAGGAAGTCATCATAACGCGGTTCCTCTATTAACCCTTCACCATCATTGCTCTGAGATCTAGCTGCTTTAATGAGCTCATCAGATGCACAGCTCCACCAGATGTTTGCTAATTGTTGCTGGGGTTACAGCTCATATAAATAATTCTTCATTTTTGTGCCACCCCCTGAAAGGATGGCACCCCGCGTGGGGAGCCACAATGGATGTGCGAGGCTGTGGGGTAGGAAATCAGCATATGAGACCTTTAAGTTAACATTTAATCCATGTTTATATAAACAAATAGAAGACATTTTATAAAGATGATCCAAATGTTTTATCTTGGAAATGTATCATTTAGCTCCTTTTTTATAAGAATTGTGAAAACAAATGATAAATATCAGTTAAATAGTGAGGAAAAAAAACACCCCAGCAGTTCAGAACAGGAAACGAAAACGTCGGCCCATGCTCAGTGGAAATCTGAGGAAATCAGCTCATTTCAGTCCGTGCTGCGTCTCCTTGTGCCTCCTCAGGTCCACCTTCCTCTGGAAGCCTTTCCCACAGAGGTCGCAGCCAAACGGCTTGAAGCCCGTGTGCTTCCTGCTGTGGGTGATCAGGTTGGAGCTCTGACTGAAAGCCTTCCCGCACACCTGGCACTTGTGCGGCTTCTCGCCTGCAGCGGGGAACAAGCGGTTGAAACGTTGGGTCACGTTGGGAGGAGGACATGAATCTCTTCATCTTATTCCCATATATATGTGTGTATGTTTGTACTGTACATAAGTGGCTCATCTTTCTCACCTGTGTGGATGAAAGTGTGCTTTTTCATGTCGGACTTCTGGTGGAACCTCTTGCCGCAGTACTGGCAGGGATAGGGCCGAGTGTCTGAGTGGATGAGCAGGTGGGTGGAGAGGGTGGAGGAACGCTTGAAGCTCTTCCCGCAGATTTTACAGCTGAAGCTCCTTTCCTGTTCAAAGAACCACATCACCAATCATTAATTATATTCTAATATTCATGACATACAGAGCAAAAAAACTACCCTTTTCAAGTTAAAACATATTAAAAACAATTAATTAATGGCTTTAAAAAAAAAAAAAAAACCTGCTAGATGTTACTGAAGAGTTACTTGTAAGTTAGTTTTGTCTTATTTAAGTGTGTTAAGATATTTACACAGAAACTTTGTAAGATTGAAGCTTTTGGTTTCATCTGTATTCCTGGAGGACTCAATAAATCTGACTTTAGTCATCAGGTTGGTATCTCAGTAATTCTGTTCAAATAGTAATTATTTGCACAGACAGTAATATATTTTGTGTTATTTTCTGTCATTTCTGATGATAGAAATGACAGATTTTACTGGTACAGCTGGTGCCAATAAAATCATTTTACGATTACGTTATGACATAATCGTGGAGAAGACTGATGACTTGACAGGCGTCCACCACTGTCTCTGACACCACAGGTTAGCCACAAAATATTCACAAACAGCTGTATCTGAGTATTGTGTTGTAAAGTTGAGTGGAAGGAAAAACTTTGGAAGGAAAGGATTTACAGGGAACAGGGACAAACTCCCGCCTTGAGCGAATGATGAGGCTAAACTATTTCAAGGGTTCGTGAAGTTTGTGTGTAGCTGCTCCTGAACCAGAGAGGTGAGAAGCGTCTTAGCCGGGATAATAGGAGTAACGTTCCAGAGTCTGGACTCATGAGCAGAAGCAACATGAACAGAGTCCATGTTGATTGAGGCCCAGCTTTTTGTTTACTGTCATTAGTCATGTTTTTCATCCAATTATCGTGAATTTCGAGTGAACTTTTAAAATTGCAAAAATAATAAAAAAAAAAAAAGGAAGATAGAAAATGCAAGTTGGGCATGTTTCCATCCACCGGTTTGGAATGAATCACCGAATAACGTCAATGTTTGTGTGTGTGTGAAATTGGGGAAATACTTTAGAATTTTGCTGCATTCATCTTTTCAACCTTTCTAATGAGCGTTAAAAAAAATAAAAAATTACGGAAGCAGCTGGAGATGATTTGGAGAACCACGTTATGTGAAATCCTAGAGCGTTTCATCCTTCCTCCTGCTGACCGGCTCCATGGAGATTCTGATGTCATTTTCCAGCTGGACTTGGTATCTAATTACCGCCAAAGGCACCAAAAGCTGCTTTAACGACTCTGATGTTGCTGTGATTTGACAGTAAGACGGAAGATGAGCTCAGAGAGCAGCTGAAGGAGCCACATCACCTCCATGCCACGCCGCATTCCTCCAGTTTATGCAAAAGGGCCTCTGACCGATTCCAAATCTTTAGTATTTCTGGTAAGTCCAGATTTCTGTACACACATTTTCTCTTTTAGAGAAATCAGCTCGGAGTTTTAGGAATTATAAGCCATAATCATCAAAACTAATTAAAAACGCTTAAAATCTGTCAAATATGCAACTCATGTTTTTATGTAACATGAGTTGCATGCTTTAAATTGCTGAAACAAATGAACATTTTAATCATATTTAATTTACTCCACCGATATGAACTGCTATTTACTAAAAATAATAATGAAAAAGTCATCAGGGCCTTTTGCGTAAATCCTGACCACGTGGGCCCTCAGAGGCCCCTGATGGTTTCAGACTGAGGCTGGTACCTGGGAGTGAACAGCTCGGTGCTGATCCAGGCTCACTGCGTGTCCGAAGGTTTTCCCGCAGATCCCGCACTCGAAAGGCCGCGTCCCGCTGTGTGAGCGCCGGACATGCACCTCCAGGCCGTGGGGCGTGGAGAAAACCTGTGGGAAATCAAATCCAATAAAATTAGAAACGTACGGCGAAAAAAAAATAAATTAAAATGATTCTTTTTTTATTATTGTTATTTATTTAAATGAAATGTATAAGACATGTGCCCGTCCCCAGATTAAAACTGGGTTTGTCTTTACAGTGACGCGCTACCTTGCAGCATTTGATGCACTTGTAGGATCCGTTTTCCTCCAGGTTAGACTGCAGAAAGTCTTCCTCGGATTTGATTTCCTTCTGCTTGGCCTCCGCGTACAGCTCGCCCCCGACCCGCATCCTGTAGATCCCGCGGGCCGCGCGCTGGGAAAACTCCTGGTAACAGCCGGACCCGAGGCCCCGCTGCGGGAAAACGCGCCCACTGCCGCCGCCGCCGCCGTGCTCTGTCCCGTAGATCCCCGCTGCGGGTGAGTGGGACCCCCCGTGGCCCCGGATATGCCGCTGGCGCTGATAGGGCCCCTGAACCAGGTGCCTCAGATCTGCGCCGGAGTACGCCGACCAGGAGTAAGGAAGGAGCGGGATGTTGAAGGGGGCGTCCTCCGCTGCGGGTGTGGGGCATTTCTCAGAGTCTGGGGGGAGGGAGGGGATTTAGTTTCAATAACTTGGAGATAAACATCATTGCTTCTGTCGTAAATATTCAAGAATCAGAGTAAATAAGAAATTAGTTTGGTTTAATCATTTTTGTTTTATCATTTGTGCCTCAATTTTTGTCAATTGTCGTTTAAAATTTAATAATAATAATAATAATAATAATAATAATAATAATAATAATAATAATAATAATAATAATACAGGTCAGAAAATTAAAACGATTAATATGAATGAGAATATTAGGAACTATTTGATGAAAAGTCGTTCATTTCCCCGTCGCCAGAGATTCCAACAAACTTTTCAACCTTTCCGGATCAAATCAGATCGTCTCAGACCTGGCGAGGAGGACGGAGACGGCGGACGCCACAAATCACAGTCAGAGTGGGGCTCGGACACGCTGCCGCCGCAGCTCAGCGGGGAGCCGGAGGACAGGGACCCCCGGCTGGACCCCCGGCTGGACCCTGAGGACTCTCTGCCGGCGCTCGGGTTTTCCTCGGGCTCCAGTTTGGTCTCGACCTGAGACCTGCTGGCTGCTGACAGGAGGGGAAACGCGCCTTTAATGTGGACTTGAATCATTTCCACTGACAAGCAAAAGAAAAACAAACTAACAAACAAAAATAAAACTCGCTCCTCTGTTAAAGTTCCCATTGATAATTAAGCGCACATGCACCCACCTGCGCAGACGTGCGCCAGGAGAGAGTCCAGCCTGGTGTAGCCATCGTCCGGGCAGCGGGGCTGGTGGTAGCTGTGGGCCCGTTTGCTCTTCACCAGGAAGGACCTCGGCATGGTGCGGGACTCTGAAGCTGCTCGGCTCTTCCTCTCTCGCCAAGCGGCTCGGAGCGTCTCTCTGGACAGATTGGAACACCGCGGCTTGTCAGGCGAGACGGCGTTTGGGATTTCTGGCCCCTCATTACGCATGCTCAAAAACAAGCGGTGCAGTTCACCAGATGTCACCAGGGGGCAGACTGCCAAAAGAGACCCCCTCCTACCCCCCTCCCTCCCGCTGTCCACCAGGAGTTACATTAGTTATATCCTTTGATACTTTCTGTCATCTATAGATGATCTATTGATGATCTATTAATGATCTATAGATCATCTATAGATGATGTGAACACTCCGAGGAAGATGGATTGGTTATCATATCCATGAGTATGGTTTATTATTTAAATTCGTGGATTAAACAAAAACGGTTTTTAAAATAGAATATATATATTCTATTTTAAAAACCTTTTTTAAAAATTAATCTGAATTTTAGAGTTTGTAGAGAAGAGCAAAGGAGGAGGAAATGACATGCGCAATTCAGGTGCAACATTTATTATATATTTTTTTCAAATGTCCATCAATATGTTTATTGTTGTCCTGTTACAGCGCCCCCTGCTGAATGTCTGTCCCTCTCACCAGGCCGAGATCATATTTAGGTTTAAACATTAGCGGATTTTTGCAATATTAAAAAAAAAAAGAAAAAGAAAAAAGATAGATAATAAATGCAGCACAAAGCCTGTTGTCAACATGGTGGTTTAAACAGCCGAATCCTGTTTGATTCAAGCTGAATGACGAAAATGTTCATAATAAAACATATTTGCAAATACTAGAGGAAATGAAAGACAAAAATCCTTAGAAAATCATATACATACTGGAATCTGATGTGTTGTTTAATTAATATATTAATATACAGTATTAAACTAATATCTGTTATTTTGGCGGTTGAAACTATTCTGGATTTATTCCTCTATAGAATCTAATCAGCTGGGTTTTTTATTTATTTGTATTTATTTATGGATTTGTTGTTGATTTTACGGGTCGTTTAAAAAGAATCCAAGAAGAATCAGGATGTGCTTTATTATTATTATTATTATTATTATTATTATTATTATTATTATTTTATTATTATTATTTTATTTTAAATCAGACCTACATGTAGAGTTTCCATCATAACGACGCGCAGAAACAAAACTCCCTAAAATGCCCAGTTTTCTGTCTCGTCACAGTAAAACTCCAGCGTCTCTTAAAGCGCGTTTGTTGCCGCCGTTCAGGCCGGGCTCGGCTCGGCTCGGCTCGGTTCTGGTTCTGGTTCTGATGGATCGTGACCCGACTGAAAGGTGATCCCGTTAATGAGATGCACAACAGCCTGCTGGTGGGGAGCGAGGCTATCGCTTTACAGCTCCACTGCTTCAGCTTACCTGCACTGACTTCAGCCTTATTGTTTTACATCATTAAAGCCTGCGCTGCCGAGCCGGGCCGAACCGAACCGAGCCGAACCGAACCGAACCGAACCGAACCGAACAGGGCAGAGGCGCCCAGTCAGGCAGGAAGGAGAGTTTCAGAACCAGATGGAATGGTGCACAGGTTGAATCACATGAAGACATTGTCAGCAGAAATCTGTCAGACTCTGTGAATCCAAATCATTGCAAGGCCTCTGGAAACTGTTTAAGGTCAGTTAGAAAAAAAAAAAAAAAAAAGCAAAGCAGCATCGATTTTCTCCTTGTGTTTGTTTCAGCTTGTTGTGGGAGCAGAGTGTGTTTGCAGCAGCTGCGTCAAGTGAGAGAAGTGCAATCAGAAGGCAGATAGGTATGAAGCTGAAACACATGTCTCATACTCACAGAGCCGTGGTACTGCAGCCACCATGTCCCGGTTCTGAGGACACACTCTGTCCTAGTGTGTGTGTGTGTCTAAATTCTCCCCAAAACTGCAGAAAGTTACCACAAGCGGCTTACATCTAAAAGAATCACACTTCACTGACTCTGACGCCTATTTACTCTCTTTCTTTCACAACACACATTCTAGTTTTCTCTCTCTCTCTCCCTCCACCCTCTCAGAGATGAATTTTCCTTAGTCAGCCATGACAGAAACACAGAAACACTGATTCATGCTTTGATAAAAGGGCAGTGGAGCTCGGATCGTTCTGCATTTGCATTGAACTGAAATAAATCATGTTGCTCTTTTAAACTGGACTTCCCTCTTCTTTAAGGGGGCCGAGTGGTGGGGGCTTGTATTCCCTGTTTCACACTTCATGCTCAACTTTTACAAATAAATTGCCCTGTTGTTGAACTTTTTAAAAAACTGATTCCTTTACTTGACCCCCTTTTTCGTAAAAAGAAAAAAATAAATAATAAAATTTAAAAAATAATACAGGGAAACTACTGAAAAACTCTTTGCCTGCATTAGAATTTTATGGCCAAACTCTCACCACGTCCTCTAATAAGAAGGTCACACTTTATTTTTTTAACTAATCAAAAGACAAACAAGACTAAAAGCTTTGAACACCATCATCTCCTTCTCCTTCTCCTTTTCCCAGTTTTCCCAAACTCCAGTACGGAAAGGTTGGATGATGCATTTGAGTGACTATGTGAGTACAGTAAATGTGAGCCTCTGATTATTTTCAGCCCAAACGGAGACAGTGCAGTGTGACAACGTGCTAGACCCGAGTTACACACTGACTCAGAACAGGAAACCAAAGGCAGAGTCGATAGGACGCTATCAGTGCTGCCACAGGCTTCTCACTTGTGTCCCCTTCGTCCCCCCCACCCACCCGCCACCACCACCACCCGTCTCCACCACAGGCCTGATTCTCGCTCTCTGACTATTAAAGGGGGTATGTGATTGAAGCAGAGGCCCGGTCGCAGTGATGGCAGCCTGGGAGTGAGTGCAGTGGTGGTACGGCTTTCTGATTTTTATATATACATATATATATATAAATGCTTTCCCTTTTTGCTGCAGCTGTCTGCCTACCTGAGGTGCGGATCATGCGCTCTCAGGGTTAAATAAAGCCCTCTTCACTGAGTGAAGCCATGAGGTTATTTTCTCAGGCTCAACCTCGAACCTCTTTTTGGCCCTTGAGACAGTGTGGGGTGTGTGTGTGTGTGTGTGGGGCTCTTAGTAGTTTTAAATACACCTGAGGCTGCAGCATTTGCACCGCATGTGTGTGAATGTTTACAAGAAGCAGAGTTCAGCAGCAGCAGCCCGTCAACTGTTGTCTTGATTTTAACTTGTAGTGATGGTCACCATCTTGGCTGCACCTGCGGTGTCCAGCAGGCAGTATCTCATAAACACATTGATGACCTCTGACCTGCAAAAACAAACCTTAAGGTATTCCTTATGTGGATTTTATTTGATAGAACAGGAACTAAGTGGTGCTAACCTGTGAAGTAGCACCACTGAGCTAATGTGAAAATGTCGGCCGATATCGACATCCGATATTAATACCCCGATAACTGATATTTACCAATGTCATGTATTTTCAAACATATAGGTTTATATCTACCTGCCCTCTCGACACCGTGTACGAGCACCTACTGGTACCGTCCGCATCCCCAGAACCAGAACCAATCACAGAGAAGCTGCATTCAGCTTCTATGCGCCACAAAGCTGGAGCAAACTTCAGGAAAACTGCAAAACAGCCGAAACACTGAGTTCCTTTAGATCTTAGAGCTGCTTTTGAACCGTAATAAATGGAACGTTGACCAACATATTTGATGTGTAATAATTATTTTATCAATAGCACGTGACAAAATGTGATGTCTGTAACTGGTTTCTCAACTGGTGACTGTTTGGTGTGTTTATGATGTTTATTTTTTAAAAGAAAGTTTTTACAATCTTAAGCACTTTGTTGCTGAAATGTGATGTACAAATCAACTTGATTGATTAAAAGCAACCACACTGCTGACATCGCTTCCCTGTGAAGCACGTCACAATCCTGCACTGCATCACTATCACCATCACATGACCGAAAAACACAAAGCAAAAACACACACGAGCGACTCCCTGCCCTCACACTTCTAAAACACACTCACAAACGGAAATACACACCAGTCGTTAATATCGACCTGGTTCTACTTATCAGGCCGATATGTTAAAAAATGACTAGCCTCGGCCGATACCGATGCTAAAGCCGATATATTGTGCATCCCTAGCACGAAATAAACAATATAAAAAGCAAATACATTGACACAGCATAGGCAAATGGAGTCCACTAATTTGTAATTATATAAACGTAGCTGTTCTATGAAAAGCTTAGAGGTTTGATAGAGAACTGAAGCAGCTAAGAGGACTAAAGAAACTCTGGGGGAGCTGCGCTCACCCACTACTCCAGTGGGAGAATCAGTTGGCTCTGAGATCCAGTCTACACGTTTAGCATTTATTGAGAAATGGCAAAACAACAACTTGCTTTCCAAACACAATCAAACATGTGGAAAAAGGAGCTCTGATTAGATGATCAGATGAGAACAAAGCGTTTTTTGTCCATTTCTTTCAGAAAAACCCGGTGGTGATGACATCGTGCTGGGGATGGCAGCTGGCCAGAACTGAAAAAAATAAAAACAAAAAAACTGGACACTGGGGCAGAGTTGCATGCAAACTAGTTCAAGATGAAGGGCAAAATATCTGCAACTTTAATCAACTTTTTCTTTGTTAAAACAAAAGATCCTTTGAAAACAAACGATCTTTTCCTTCCAGTCTGCAGGTGGGGCTGCCGTGAGCAGACTGAGAAGTAAAACGGGCCCATTTCAAGTCTTCGTTGCCCTAGAAAAACAAAGATTTGAGCTGAACTCTCCGAGCAGAGCTCCGCTCCGCAGCAGACGCAGGATCTGTGTGACTGTCTGTGACGGATTCCTGCTGCAAGGCCTGTTGTGGCTAAACCGACTTTTCCCTGCATTTACATCCCCGCTCAGTTCCACTCACTGAGAGTGAAGCGTTCGCCTCTGCACCCCCCCATCTCAGTGTGGTATCAGAATGAAAACCGCATTGTGCTATCTTATCCTCCCACACGTTCCCTTGGCTCTGAAGCACTAACCGCACTTTAACACCCCTTTCTCTTTGTTTTAAACTCTCTCCACGCTTTCCCCTTCAACTAAGCAATCAGGTCTCACTCTCTCTCCTCTCGGCCCCCCACCCTTCTCTGGGAGGGGTGGGCAGAACCTCATCCAGCTTCCAGCCCGGTACCACCTGCGGCCAGCAGATAGGGACAGAGTGTGAACACAATGAATGATTTACTGGACGCTCCCGACTGCAAGACGGTTCTTCTTTCACACTCAGAGTTGTTGTTTTTCACACCTTCACACCCCCCCCCCCAAACTCCAATCTTGCATCCTGTAACTTTAATTTTTTTATAAATAGGGAGGGCTTTGGGGGGGTTGGAACCAGCTGAATGTTCCGGTCCAACTCCTGATCGACGTCGATTTGAAACTCCAGGGTTCAGCAGATTCTGAGGAACAAGGAAGGGAAAAAATGGAAAATGAACTCTCTCTCTCTCAACATATCTTTGGATTTATGTTGTAAACACTCCACAAATCACACACACACACACACACATGCCTATACACACACACACGCATCCATCACTATGATCAGCAGCTCCCCTTGTTCGCAGGCTTTGCAGCCGTTTCTGGTTGTAAATTCTCCAACACCAAGAATCTGGCCGGGGACGTTGGTGTGTGGACTTCGAGAAAAGCCGCGGTGTGTTTCCTGGTCATTGTGTGCTCGAGGAGATGAAGCAACTATTTGAAAGGTCAGAGTTCAACATGCACAGTCAAACTTAAATCGGCCTCCGGATCTTTTTTTTTTTTGTTCTGAATGTTTCAGAGCTTCTCCTTGGCTTTATGCATGTATTGTTTTCATTTGGCTCCTTGTTAAATCCAGAATAGACTTCACAATTCTCCTTCCCTCATTTAAAGACATTAAAAATCAAACTCCATCATACAGCTGCTGATCTGATTGGGTCGCATGTTCCTAACAGAGCGCTTCATTCTCAGGCTCTGTTATAGAGCTTCATAGAGCTTCTAAAACTAGAATGGGAGGCAGGTCATTTAGTCTGAGGCGGACACTCTACTTTTAAGACTAAAGCCTTAAACTTTCTTATAGTTAGGCTGGCTCATGTTATCCTGAGTTGTCTCTAGTTATGTTGCTACAGGCTCAGACTGCTGGAGGACCACTACTAACTAACCAACCAACCAACCAACCAACCAACCAACCAACCAACCAACCAACCAACCAACCAACCAATCAATCAATCAATCAATCAATCAATCAATCAATCAATCAATCAATCAATCAATCAATCAATCTTATTTGTAGAGCACATTTCAAAGTGCTTTACATCATAACAAACACAAAAACACAAAGTCATGCAACACAGAATCAACAATCAAAACATGACATTAAGTCAAGTTCCATTATTAAATTTGTAATCAATTATGTTTCAAATACAGTTCTAAACAGGAGGGTTTATAGTCGAGATTTAAAGGAAGTCAGTGTTTCAGCTGTTTTACAGTTTTCTGGAAGTTTGTTCCATTGGTTCTGGTTCTGGGGATACAGAGCAGAACAGAACCAGAACCTGAGAGGTCTGGAAGGTTGATACAACAACAGCAGATCTTTAATGTGTTGTGGTTCTGAGCCGTTCAGTGATTTATAAACTAATAACAATATTTTAAAGTCTATTCTCTGAGCTACAGGGAGCCAGTGGAGAGACTTTAGAACTGGTGTAATGTGTTATTCCTCACTCTGTTACTTTCTCCTACTACTCTCCAATTCTGCATTATTTGCTTTTATTTCGACCTTTACCTTCAGGTTCTCTCCGTTTTTTACTCTCTACAGAAGCTACATCTGGTCTGCCTCTTTTTAGCTGTTGATGAAACACTTGGCTCCGGATCCGCTTAGCTGAGTTTCTCTCCTAGATGAAGCCACTGAAGGAGCTACTGCTGCCGCTAACGTTTTAGTTTTCGCTGAGAGGAAAGTACGTCTGGATCAGTGGTTCTGTTTCTTGTGTGTGTGTGTGTGTGTGTGTGTGTGTGCTCTGTTTTATCAAACCTCAGTTGATTGTGGTAGGTGGGCGTTCACACTGATGAAGGTTTTCGTCTGTTAAAGGAAAGTTTTCCTCTCCACTGTTGCTACCTGCATCCTCACACCGTAAACACACTTTTCTCAAAACAAGTTAAAAATAATAGAAAACTAGATATTTTTCCCATCTTCTAAGTTTCCAATTGAACTGGTACTTTTTAATCAATATTTCAGAATTATTGATTTAAAACAAGCTTCTTTATCCTACTTAAAAGTGACTTTAAGTTAGTTTTGCCTTATTTCATGAGTTATTAAGATATTTGCACAAGAAACTAAGCAACAAGATTTGGTAAAATGTCGTGTTTTTGCAGTGCAGTGTGAGGGATTGCTGACACGAGGCAGGCGTCTTTCTGCAGTCGCTACGTGTTCGTCCAGAACGCCTGAATGCTGCAAGTCAGTGACTCGATGCGATCTGCCGGGTTTCCCCAGTTTGAGTAAAGAACTGAACTGGACTGAACTGTTTGGAACCACTGATCAATTTGGAGTGGATGTGTTTGACTGAATTCACTTTTTGTCTGTATTTCCCTTTGAAAATATTAAATAAAAAAAATTGGTCACTACAATTGTTTTCACTTTTTTTTTTTGGTCATTCACCAAAAATGAGGCACTTCAGGGTTTCTCACAGAAAAACTCACATCTGACGTTTCTGATGTTGCTTGGGGTGTAAAACTTCTCAAATGTAGGGTAAAAAAAAAAAAAGCCAAACACGGCGTCGTCGGTTGTGCTTCCACACCAGACGTTCATCTCAGCACCACTTCTGCTGATCGTCGTGCGTTTTCTCCCCCCGGCATCAAACTCAGCAGGGGCCAATTCTGTTTTAGCAGAACTGATTTGATTTTCTCAGTGCTTTGTACTCTGTCACACACTCGGCCATTTGCATCCGTTTTGTCACCCAGAGCTGAGAAGGTGAACTCTGAAAGTGTTTTTTTTTTAGCTGATTCAGGTTGCACACATCTCATTACCGCTTTTAGCTTCATGGGGGTGAAAAAAAAAGAAAGAAAGAAAGTCAGGTGATTTGAGCTTTTGTAGAGGCCGTTTAAATGCATAAGTAACTAAAATTCGAACGTGAATCTTATCTCTGGTGAGAAACAGCCATGGAAGACGGGAGTGTGTTGCATGTGAAGAGAGTGCAGCTGTCTTATCTGTGGTTTGCTTGTGAAGACGTGTTGATGTGTGATTTTCTACTAGTCATTTCTAGTCCACTGCAACCACAAAGTTTTCTTCTTCCAGTTTTAATTTGCACTGACTGCACCGATGGAAACGCCCGTTGATGGAATATATCCATCCTCGTGTTTTTCCTGTCCACTCTCCAGAATATGAAAAATGCAAAAGAGCACACCGAGAGCAACTTAACGTATACGGGGGCCCACCACACCCTCCTGCCCCGCTCTGACCCTTCTATAACCACTGACCACTCCTGCCAAGACATGACTGGACTGTTGTCTCTTGATTGCGAAATCAGTTCTACAGAAACTGAGCTTGAACGCCTGTGAAAGCTCCATCTACAACGGTGACTGTGACTTTTCTTATCTAACTCAGAGAACATCTGCACCAACAGTGACAGAGTAGAATATTATCTATCATGTTGGAACCGAAAAGCAGAAGACCTTAGTTCCTTTTTTTTTCTCTCTCTCTCTCTTTCTCTCTTCAGCAGTTGCTGAGGCAGAAGGTAGACTCTGCACAGGGTTACGGCTGCAAGATTTTTTATTTTTTAATTCTCCGAATGAAAACCGGTGCAATCGGAGACTGGTTTGTACTGTGCAACACGCAGCAACAATATCGAACGCATGAGGTTGGATGTAGCTCAGCTGTTTTAACTTAACTGATTCATTTCTGGTTCACGTTCAGCAATTTTTAATCTTGTGACCGAACCAGAACAAGTTATTACAAAAATAAAACACAGTCATGACCAAAGGTTTCACCACTCACATAAGAGTTGTGAGATGATCCTTTGTTGTCTGGACTTTTAGTTTCACTTACTTCTTCTTTTGATTATGTATTCATTGTTGTTGTCTTGCTATTTTAGTTTATTCCTTGCATTAGTTCAGCTATTCTCATTTGTTGTTCAGGTTTCTTTCCCCACCTTCATTCTTTTTGTTTCTCTACTTCAGCTCGGCCACCTTTGTGCTTCCCATCCCAGCTGTTACTCATCTCCTCATGTTCCCCCACCTGCCCCCTCCCCAGCTGCATCCACTCAGCTGTAATTAGCTCCTCGGCATGTTTAAGCTCCCAGGTTTCGTTTTTCTCCTCTGGTTCCTTCTGTTGTTCTCTGGTTTTCCTCTTTGTCATCCTGTTAACTTGCAGCTCTGGGGATCTGAAAGCTTTTCTTCATCTTCATAAAAAAGAAAGAAGTAAATAAATAAAAACTGAAATCTATGACAATTCTGCTTACTTTTAGTCTAGTCTCAGACTCGTGCATCTTTACAAGTTGTATTTTTTAAACTGTTCATATCATTTCACCCTTCAAAATAACCAAATGTGTAATAATTCACTGTAAATCTCTTGTATTGTTTGGAATGTTGACTTTATAGTGAAAATAAAAAATGAAAGAATCCTCCTGACATTAGCATCAGTTTGGCCTCCCATGCAGTTTGCTGCAGGTTTTAATGTCTTCAGGTTAGCCCAGCATCACTCAGCATTAACCAGGAAGTTCTCCTTCTTACTACAGCAAAGGAAGACAATCTGATGTGTTGTAAGAAGTACATTCATGTACTGAAACTAGATCTGTACACACATTGAATAAAAAGACACACATACACACGTTTTCCTCTGCCTGAAGTTAAATCAAACCAAAACTTTCTTGTTTTGGCTCAGTCAGAATGACCAAAAGGATGTCTATTTGATAAACCCATTTTTAAAGACAGTTATTTTGGATACTTACCAAATGTGTGCAAACTTTTACAAAATAAATAAATAAATCTCTAAAAATATGTTCTTGCTAAGTTTTCTGGTATTTAGCAAATAGAAATAATTTTGCTAATTCTAACTGAGTCAAAATAAGAAAAGTTTGCTCTGATTTAACTTCAGACAGTGAGGTAAAAAATGTGTTGTGTCTTTTTATTGAGTGTAAAATATCTGGTTTCAACTGAAAACAACTTAGGCCATAATTTTAGGAAGTTGACGATATGTAAATGTTGACAGGGCCAGTGTGAGCCAGCCCATGAGACGTGTGTGTGTCAGCAGCACTGGGTGGAAGCAACTGCTGTGTATTTGCTCCATAATGCTGTTGTGCAGTTTAATACGCAACCTTTAGTATTTGTTGTTTCAGTTTCACTTTATTTCAATTGAAGTGTTTAACCGAGGCTCCATCAGATTCAGCTGCGGTGCGTCTTCTGTTACTGATGTTTAAGGCTTAAATTTTTGGATTTGGGGGAATATTTTTTTCTGGTGAAGAAATTTGGAGAACTGTCATAGTTCCTGTGTCATCATTTCAGTCACATATTCACATTCAGTCCCTGTGTGGGGTTGATTCTTCATCCCACGCCTTAATAGCAGTTCTGGTTTCCGTAGAACTGTGCTATGAATCGAGCCAGGGAGAAAATTGTCCTTCAGAAACAGCGACGTCCTTCAGTCTGTAACACAGCTTTATGCTCTATGATGATCTTTGTGTTTTCCACCAGGTGGGGCAAAAAGTACTGAAAGTTCAGAACATTTTACTTTAACAGTGACCTATCATCGTTCAGATTGTAGAAAAGATGTCGGTCTTCGTCCAGTAGTGCAGGTTGCTGTTGGGTTGCTATGGTCACTGAAGTGCAAAAGCCCATAAAACTTGTCAAAACTTCTCTGCCTCTGCTAAACGGTGTTTGGTGTGAGCAGATTGATGGTGTGGAGCAACATCTCCCACACCGGGAAAAACTGGGGTTCTGCTGTGATGTTACGAACAGTCAATATCTTACCTGCAGCAGATCCGGCCAGGAGCTGCTCAGAGCAGATCCAGAAGCCTGAGAGACTTCCGCCATGTTAGATAACCATAACATACATACATACATACATACATACATACATACATACATACATACATACATACATACATACATACATACATACATAAAAATTTTTTTTACAGATTTATCATCAGTTTTTTATTCTGCTCAACATTACTATTTCAGTGGGACAAGTTTAAAATCTTATGAGTCATAATAAATTAATAATGAGAATGCTTTTCCTCTAATTCTTAGTCAAGGTAAAACTCACATTTCTCTCACACATGAATTAATCATAAAGATATGAATTGATTGTCAACCCTTTGTGGAGTCATATGATTACTTCTACAACATCAGATAATCGTTCATTTAGAAAGCGTTACCATACTCCTACTTCATCCTTTCAGAGACTCCAATCAAAGCAATAAAAATCACAAATTATTTTTCATGATCATCTTCCGATAATTTTAATAAAAAGATGATCACAGAAATTTTAAATGTCTGTTTTTTATTGTTTTGCTTGGGGATGACTCACCTGTTCAGATTTTTTTTTTTCCTTTGATCAGAATGATGCTTTCACTCATTAAGTGTGAAATAATGGCCTTAAAGCTGTGCAGCTTTATGTTCCTTCTCTCCTATTGATGAACTTTGGATCGCTGGCCTCCTGACTGACCCCGTGTTAATCACAGCTTCATGATTCGGACATGTGCATCTCCAGACTGCACCGCAGGAGCAGACGGATCTTCAGTGTGAGAGGAGTCAAACTCTTACTTTTTTTGGTCATCAAGTTATTTTTGTTTGCTGATGAATGCCTTGTCACAGGGACGCGCTGTCTGTGCTGCTGTCAGTGTGTCGTCATGACGGCAAATAGAAAAATGTTCAGCCTATACTGCATAAAAACCGTTGGGTCATTCTTTAAAGCTGATGCTGGCGGTTCAGAGGTTGGTCAGTTTTGTTTTTTTTAACCAACGTCGAGGGAAAAACTATGACTCAGGTTGCTGGATTAAAGACGAGTCTAGAACCTCGTTGTTCTTTGTTTCATGGGTTGGTTTTATGTAATATTCTACTTTTGAATGTCATGTTTTCATTACCTGTAAGCTGAAAATCATGACAATTTGCAGAAATAAAGGCTTTCACACATCCACCTCTGTGCAATTGATCTTTGCAAAATGACTCACTTAGTGACAATTCCTGAAATAAATGGACCTTTCAGAAATATTCCAATTTATTGAATGGTGTCTGTAAGCCTTTCTCGGGGCAGTTTGCATGTTTTCCTTGAGCAGACATGAGTTCTGAGTTCTGTACGGGTACTTCCACTTCCTCCCGCAGTGTAAACCCTCTTCACTGTGGCTACGTGATCATCCTATCTAAACCTAGAAAAAAAAATGCATACCAAAAAAAAAAAAAGCTGCAAATGTGTCTGTAGATTTAAAAGATAGACCTGGCTGGTAATATAAAGCAAAGTAAGAGCAGTGGGGCTCATGCTAGGCAGCTGCAATCTGCTGTCGATCAACAGCACTTTGGCTGAAACAAGGTGACGAGTTGTTGAGACGAAACATGGTGTGAGCTGGTGAGCTAGACTTTGAACTATCTAGATCTAAATCTAAGTGGCTACCAACAAGGGAAGGTTAAAGATTACGTCCACACATGGCTCGGTGGCTCGCAGACGCAGTCACACACCTTCTGCTCTTTCACGTTACGCTATGTTGCAATCAAACATTTTTCATAAACCTTGGAATCAAAAAAATCCATGAATGTCATCTGCATTTAATGCGACAAGCTGGCAAATTGTAGCATTAAAATGTAAAGTGGAAAAAAATTTATACTTGGTTTCAAAAATAGATCAGCCTGCTTTTGATTGATAACTTAAAATCTAGAGCAGCCTTTTACCTTCAGAAAAGGCTGGGAAAAATTGGTGAGAGGTTTAAATGTGCTGTTTTATGTATTTTCTAGGCACATAGTGGCGTTTGTTTTCAAATATGACTTAAAAAATGTGACTTTGTAGTTTAACGCCTTGAAATAGGGACTCTGTCTCTTTAAAAACTCATGCGCTCAAACCTTCCAGGCATTTTTCACAGCTGAATTGTTGCATGAAAGAATCAACGCAACATTCAGTGTTTTTAATGAGGGAATAACACCATAACATGATGTGAAGCTCAAAAAAAGTCGACTTCACAAAACAGCATCCTAATACTCCAAGGGAAGTAATCACCCACAAAACAACCAAGAGGCCCAACGTAACTCTGGAGATCCTCTGATCAGATGAAGAGATTTGTTGTCAGGACAGTTATGAGTTGTGCAATCCAAACTCCAGCCGTCAGAAAAGAGAGGTGAGAAGAAAGAAAGCTATCGTTGAGAGAAAGTCTTCAAGTTTCACTGGCAGTTTGCCACAAACCGTCTGGGAGACGCAGCAAACGCATGAAAGAAGGTGCTGTGGTCAAACGAGAACAACACGCAGGCACATAGTGGCCTTCATGCAGCTCGGCGCTGTGGGCAGAAAGCTAATGCCAGGGGAAGGGGCCCAAAAGCTGTGGCTCCAAAGCCACAGGTGGCTCTTCGGCCCTTCCTCTGTGGCTCTCACAAAACCAAATTAGAAATGTTTCCATTGTGAAGGCAATAACAAAGTGTGGTTTTAGCCGTTTTTATGCAATGTTGAGGAAGAAAATTCAGAAAATTGTGCAAAATTGACCTACCACTCTGTATTAATTTATAGCATAATATCTGAAAGGCTCCTTACGCGTTTCTAACCTCAGAGTGAGATAATATGAAAGAGCTTAAGGAGTTTCCCATATTTTTATGAGACAATGTATAGGCAATGGGTTAGATACACATTGTGACATAGCTGGAGTTTTTAAGCAGTTATAGTCGTCATCATCACTTATGTCGTAATTAGGGGTCAAATAAGTCTCTCCTCCATAAATATTATGTTTATGTCTTGACTTGTAGTTTGGGCTGGAAATCTGTCTCATGGGGGGAATCAGTTGTGAAATATCATGACCTTTTAGAGGATTTAAAATCCGCCCAAAACATCAGAGATTTCATCACTGATCCTAATCGTCATAGTTCTACAGAGAAGTATGATTTCACAACACGCGCTGATGCAGCATTAGCATCTCTAAATGTCACTGGCTCACCGAGGGACAAACAATAGTCAGCCGGACATCACAGTGTGGATGTGGGATGGGATGCAACGTGAATGTCATCGTAGGAACATTATTCTTTTCCCATGGGTTATGACGGACCCACACTGACGATACCTACCTGCTTGGTCTAATGCAAATAAACGTCTCCATCTTCTGTCCTGTAACACAAACACTGTCATGTTTGGCTAAATCAAACTCGAAGATGAGATGTGAAACTACTTCCTGTGGTTCTGAACACAACGTATTTGAGTTGATTTACAGAACCTCCCAAATTATTTCTATCACTTGATTTTTTTTTGGTTCATGGTAAAACCACTAACTTCAGTGTATTTCAGTAGTTGTGATAGACAAACAAGACGTAGAGCAGAATTGTAAAGTGGACATATTAGTTGTTTTTTTTTTTTGCTAATAAAAAAATCTTAAAAGTGTGGCAGAGATTTGTATGTAGCCCTCCTGTGTTCAAACTTTTTAGAACCACCATTTCCTGCAAACGCACTCTTTTTTTCATACATGTTTCTACCAGATTTTCACATAGAGAAAGTGAAATTGTTGGCTCATTCTTCTTAACAGAACAGCTCAAACAAACTCAGTCAGGTTTGACATTCAAACACATTCTGACGCACACATTTTTTTTTGAGAGGCTGCAAACAAATGGGATAATTGATCAATGTTTTAATCTGAAAACAGTTTAAAATTATTATCTAAATCTTTAAAATCTCGTATTTTCAATGTGTGCTGTAAAGTTCCAACTGATCATCATATTTTACATCATCTGACATCACCCTGCAGAAAAATAATTTATGACTGATCAGGAAAATTGTTTAGCAATGATTAAAGCATTTTGAGGTAAAAGTCCATTTTTAGAACTGACTAACCTGTTAAACTGGAACATAATTGTTGTGTTTTTGCTTTTCTTAACACTAAAAAACATTTCATGAGAATATAGAGGTGCGTTGAAATATAGTGAAACATTTATTTTTTGTCACTCATTACCAAAATGAAAGTTTTCTAATTTTGTTGAGTATGCCTTACAGATAATTAAAACCCAGAATTCAGAGGCTCAGAAAATTTGAATATTACATAAGATCAGTAAAAAAAGGATATTTTAAATAGTCATGTTAGGCTGTTTATTTAAAGTGTTTATTTCTACTCACTCAGTGCTTGTTTGGGGCCTCAGTTCACTCAAGCTCTCTCTGATTCTTGAACTACTTTTGCTTGACAGTCTTCTCAAGGCCGTAGTTATTCCTGTTGCTTGTGCCCTGTTTCCTACCACATGTTTTCCTTCCACTCAACTTTTTAAGAACATGTTCGGTGAACAACCAGCTTCTTTAAGAGTGACTTCTTGTGGCTTGCCCTCCTTGTGCAGGGTGTCAGTAACTGTCTTCTGGTCATGTGTCCAGTGAGCAGTCTTCCCTGAGATTATGTCCAACTGAGCCAGAGTGGAAGAAACTCAGGAAATCTTTAAGATAATTAGATTAATGACACCAGGAGTTTCCAATGTTGAACTTTTTCTCAACATTCTAATTTTCTCAGATTTTAGGATTTTAGGTTTTCATTATCTGTATGCGACAATCATCAATATAATAAAGACTTGAAATATTTTATTGTGAGTGTAAATCATTAATATGTTTCACTTTGTAAAGGAGAGACAAAAGTCGTATTTATTTATTTATTTATTTTTTACTATTTATCATAGTAAAACAGTATCTGGGGTCATAGTAAACATTTTCATTTTCTATTATTTTCTATGATTTTTTTTTGGCGTACGTGTCTTATATTTATTTATCACCATTCCAGGTGGTACTGATGAATCACGCCGCTGTGTCCTACTGCCCTCTGTAGGTGTCTGTGGACGAAGCTTTCTTCTGATCCGGCAGGTGGCGCTGCCGCATGACGAGATAGGCGCTTTACCGGAAGTCAAGTGGTGACTGCAAGCGGCGGGTTTCCGTATTCCGCAGGCCGTTCCTTGAACTGTGGAGGAAGAGGAGTGAAAATAAGGGGAAAATGGTAAGCTAATAGTGTTCATATTTGTGTGATGTCGGGCAGGCGGAGTATGTGGAGATGTGTGTGACGGTGCAGCGGGGTTCCCGGCTGTGTGTGGAGCGGATGGAGCCGGATGCCGGCGGATGTTTGCTTGTTTCTGGCCTGTGAGCCGCTTAGCTCCAGCGTGGCGACTCATGGCTGCCTGGCTCTCAGCTGACCTCCTGGAGCCTTTCCAGAAAGTTCTGGTTGAGCCTCAACAGATAATAGTTTGTTTATATTCTGCTAAGTTATCTTTAGTGCTAAACTGATGTGTGTGTGTGTGTGTGTGTGTGTGTGTGTGTGTGTGTGTGTGTGTATTCGCAGGGTTTCGTCAAGGTGGTGAAAAGTAAAGCCTACTTCAAGAGATATGAAGTGAAATTCAGAAGAAGAAGAGGTAAAGAGCTGCAACCAAATTGTGCTTCCTAGTAAATGTCTATAGATAGTTTATGTGCTGGGGGGAAACAGTTGTTTCCAAAACAAATGGAGTAAAATAAAATATACATGGCTAAAAATGACAGTATCTGGGGTCATTTTTGGCCCTTTGGGTTACAGCTAAAATGTTGTAAGAGTTGAGCTCCAAATGTGAAAATTCATCACAGTTTTGGGATCATCTATACATTTCTAATAACAATATAAGACTAATGAAATTTTCTGTGATTATTGCTCTGCTGTTATCATCAGCTGTTATAAATATTGTCATCTTATAGTGAATTAATTGAGAGTTTGCTACTGCAGAGCTCTCTGTAAGTAGCTTTCTCTGGGTGGGTTCTGATCAGTGATTGGCAGGTCAGTAAACGCAACGTGAAGGTTCTTCCTCTCTTACAAATTTCTTGTATTCCGTTTGTTTTCCAAACAACTACGATACATAAATACTACTTTGCTTCAAGTATTTTGATAAAAATAGCGGGATAATCAGATTAATTGGTAGTAATAGAATAATAAGCCGCTGACTCTGCATCCTGTTGATTTATCAGAGGGGAAAACAGACTTCTTCGCCCGTAAACGGCTGGTTGTTCAGGACAAGAACAAGTACAATACCCCCAAGTACCGGCTGATCGTCCGACTGTCCAACAGGGATATCTGCTGCCAGGTTAGCCCTTGACACACATACACACACTTAAACACTCTTCAAAAAAAAAAGAGATCCGATCTACTGTCTTCCATTTCCTCTCGTCATCCAGATCGCCTACTCAAAGATCGAGGGAGATCACATCGTGAGCGCCGCTTACTCCCATGAGCTGCCCAAATACGGGATCAACGTGGGGCTCACCAACTACGCTGCAGCGTACTGCACCGGGCTGCTGCTGGCCCGCAGGGTAAGCACACCACCACCACAGAAGGATCCGACCTCTAAACCTCCACAGCTGTTCTTCTCACCAACGTTACTGTAGGTCATCAAAGCCAACCAAAACTGAAATGAATAAAAACAGTAACTAAGGAGGGGAAAAGAATAACTAACTTGGAACTACATCATGTGTTTATAAAACTAACTGAAACATATTGAAATTATAGACATATTATCCTTCGTTTTTGTGCACATGATTCTATTAGCCTTTTGAACAGATGTGAAATTTGTTTATTTTTTCGCTCACACAAGCGGTTTACCTCAGCTGTGAGCTAATTACAGTACTCCATTCTCTTACTGGTGGCTACGCTAGTCTACAAAATGGTGACAGCAAAAGTTGGGAGAAAACACCAGTCAGTTGTTCAACTATAATTTCATAAACTTTTTCAAAATGGAATCTTCTAAACTAAACTAAAACTAAACATTAACCAATAATAATGAAGAAAAAATTGCAAATTGACACTAAAAGCTAATTAAAACTGACTGAATTAGACAGACCAAAAGTCACAACAAATAAAACCCCCCCGAAACTATTTTCTTCATAGGTGCTGCACAAGTTTGGCCTGGATCAGGTGTACGAGGGCCAGGTGGAGGTGACGGGAGATGAGTTCAATGTGGAGAGTGTGGACGGGCAGCCGGGTGCCTTCACCTGCTACCTGGACGCTGGGCTGGCCAGAACCACCACAGGGAACAAGGTGTTTGGAGCACTGAAGGGGGCAGTGGATGGAGGCCTGGCCATTCCTCACAGGTCAGTGTGATGGTGTGTGTGTGTGTGCTTGTGTGTGAGATAGAAAAATGTTTGTATCAAAGCGGGGAGTAGACTGGGCTGTAAGGAGCAGAGCTTCATCAGACATTCAGAAGGCTGCTGGATTAAACTACACAAAGTAATGAAGCAAGAGCAACAATTCAAACAGTCACAGCCGTGGGTCCCATGGTTCGGGTCAGACCACCTCTGAAGTCAGTCGGTACAGACAGACCCGTGTCGAGGTTTTTTATCTGCCATTTGCAGAAAACCTAAAGTCCAGATTTATCAGGTTTCCTGTGCAGAGTTTTTCAGGAGTTTAGGAAAGGGAAAATAAAAAAAAAAACTTGGAAAATAATACCAACATTCATCCATTTTCTTACACGCTTGTCCCTAGTGGGGTCGGGAGGTGCTGGTGCCTATCTCCAGCTAACGGAGGCGGGGTCACCCTGGACGGGTCGCCAGTCTGTCGCAGGGCAACACAGAGACAAACAGGACAAACAACCATACACACACACTCACAGGGAGAATTTAGAAAGACCAATTAACCTGTCAGTCATGTTTTTGGACTGTGGGAGGAAGCCAGAGTACCTGGAGAGAACCCACGCATTCACAGGGAGAACATACAAACTCCGTGCAGAAAGACCCCAGGCCGGGAATCGAACCCAGCACCTTCTTGCTGCAAGGCAACAGTTCTACCAACTGCACCACTGTGCAGCCCACATAATACCCCCAAAAAATAGAAATAATTTCTCAATAATGCACCTGAAAAAAACGGAGGTAGCATCAGTTCAGCCACACCTTTCAGATCTGCCGGTGTTTATAGAATCTTAAGTATGTGGTCCAGAAAACTGTCTGAAAATCGACGTATTACCTGGGTGTTCATGTTTATTTGTATAATCCATCCATTTTCTGTATATCCTGGGCTCTAGTGGGCTGCTGGTGCCTATCCAGCTAAGGTTTCGGGCGAGAGAAAGGGTCACCCTGGACAGGTCGCCAGTCTGTATTTGTATAATATATGGATAAATATATTGCAGGAGACTGGACACCTCATGAAAATGAATCTTTTATTAACCAGTCAGACTACCAGTATGAAAGACTCCACAACCAAAACGGTCAGCAGAGGGCGGTATAGCCTGTGAAAACAACTCCTATAGTCCATTCAGTTTGGATTCATTTTTTGTTTGGTTTCTTCTTAGGTATAACTAAAGAAAGAAAGTCAGGTGCACCAACCTTTCATTATCATGAAACATTAGTTTATTATTTGGGATTTATTAGCCAACAGTTATTGCCATGTAAGCAGTCCTTTGCGATATGAATATTGAGATGATGATATATTTGCACTATATTGTGCAGCCCTGATGGTCATCTTTCTTTCCTTTTTATCCCACTTCATTTACTTTGTATAAAAGAGCGGCATAATTACAATGAAGCCACCCATTCACCAATTTGCCACACCGAGTATTACATAAACATTTTGAAGCCATGTTGATTTTCTGTTTAACTGCAGGTGTGTTTCTGCTCGTATCATCAGGTTTTCATGGAAAGTTGTTCCACGGGTCATGGTGCAGGTTAATGAGAGATCAGAGCTGCTGCTAGGGGTGAAGCATCAACACTGCATTAATCCTGAGCAGAATATGGAAATCAAACAGTTCATAATAAGTGGGTCTGATGAATGCATCCTCTTTCTGTCAGCCGTTATGGTTATGAAACACTTAATAAAGCACATCTGGTTGAATTATTTCTGGACTGGTTGTCTAAAAATAATCAGATTTGCTGTTCTTTCGGAGTCACTTAGTCTTGTGTGTATTCAAGTTTCTGCCCTCTTTCATTAGCTTCCGCTAATTCAGATTTATGGAAGTAAACACGTGGACAGGACATGGTTGGAAAGTGATTCACTTGTTGTTTTGTCCCTTTTTCTTTTGAACAGCTGGTTAATATTTACAGCAGAACCTCCATGAAACATGCGGCTGCATCAATGCCCTTCGCAGTTAAAGTTTCACCAGAAGCTGTTTGCCTTGCAGCCAGATAAATGTCAGCACACAGTCACTAAAGAGCTGGAGTAAAAACAGGCAGATAATCCACATACCTTCATTATCCTATTCACATTCTGCACAAAGAAAGGTTTGTTACATAATTGGCTCCAAAAATGATCATCATAAATTCTACAGGGAAGAGAAAACTCCCTCACCTGTACAGGGTAACTATCTGCTGATCAGCAGCCTGTAACAGGAGGAGCTTATTGAAGCTCAACTAGAAATGTCTGCCGGAAGCGTTCATTGTTTTTTCTTCACCTGTATAAACCCAAGCGTCATCCTGTAGTGAAACCTCAGGTATCAATATGACGTCTGTCCACAGAAAACCCATTGAATAAATCAAAACCACACTCATTCTTTATTTTTACCTGACCCTATGTCGGCCCGTTGCCATATCAACCGACAACAGTGCCATTAAAGTATCAGGATTCAACACCAAAAACACAAACATTTCCCTGACAAAGAGCAATATTCAATCAGTTAGTTTCATGTTTTTAGGCTTGATGTTTATTTTGCGAGTGTTATCCCCTCAGCAGGAAGTTGGGGGGCGGGATCTTGTGCGTGTGACGTCACGTTGCAGCGTGTCTGTAACTGGTCCTTCGTTTTGTTCTGATACATATGAATACATGCGGACGGTCAAACTAGTCCAAGACGTCCCACTCCGTCTCGCTGGTTCTCCTCTGCTTCTCGGTGATGATAAACATACGCTGAGCAAAATGTAGTTGGTCCTTCATTTGCACCGGCTGATGTTTACTGTCCTTTTCAAGACGGGGCTGAGAGAAGCAAGCTGAACCGAAGCGGACAAGTAGAACCTGGTTCCTGCTCGTCTGTTGGCTTAGGTTTTATTAGGAAGAGTAGAATCAGTCCGAACTTCACTTCCTGACTCTTATCTTGTTCCGTGCAGCTTGAAACGCTTCCCCGGTTACGACGCAGAGAGCAAAGAGTTCAACGCGGAGGTGCACCGAAAGCACATCATGGGCATGAACGTAGCGGATTACATGTCCTACCTGATGGAGGAGGACGAGGACGCCTACAAGAAGCAGTTCTCCCGCTTCATCAAGAACGGAGTGGCACCGGACACGGTAGGATCACCTCGCCGCTCAGAAAGAAAGCCAACTTTACCAAACATTCTGCTGTTCATCTCTGGTCCTCGAATTTGCTTCTTGGTGATGATAAACTAGCAGCTGAGCTCAATGTAGTTGGTCCTTCATTGACACTGGCTGATGTCCACTGTCCTTTTCAAGACGGGGCTGAGAGAAGCACAGCAAATCCTTCTGAAGACTGAGATGTTGCCGATCAACTGTTCAAATGATCCAATTCTGCTTTCAGGTAGAAGAGATGTATAAGAAAGCACACGCCGCCATCAGAGCCAATCCCGTACATGAAAAGAAACCGAAAAAAGACGTCACAAAGAAGAGGTGGGTTGCAGGTGGATTCAGAAATGTAGTCTTTTTATAAAAAAAAAAAAAATCATCTGTGTAATGGCAGATTTCTGGTGTGTTGCATGGAGAATGCCTTTCGTAGATGGACCTACTTTTTCTCGGCTGATGTAATGAATGTTAATGAATTGGCTTTTTGTCTGTCGTCTGGCAGGTGGAACCGCGCCAAGTTATCCCTGGCACAGAGGAAGAACCGCGTTGCCCAGAAAAAGGCCAGCTTCTTACGAGCGCAAGAACAAGAAGCAGGGGACGGTTAGGGGAAGAAAGCGTCAGAAAAATAAATCTATTAAAGTCAACCCTGTGTCTCTGCTCTTACTGGTTCAGTTTAAAGCACTGGGTCTCAATGTTTTATATAAAAGTACTTTAAGCAATGATGTACTGCAACTTTTAGATGTGTCTCTACTTCAACACACCTGAGTCAAATAATGAGGTCACTAGCAGGACTCTGGAGAACTTGACTGCACTTAGGAGGTGATTCAGTTGTTGGATTCAAATGGGTTGGACCAGGGAGACATCTAAGAGTTGCAGGACACCGGACCTCGAGGACCAGGATTGCCCACTCCTGTACAAAGTGATACTATGTGGCTGGAAATCACGTACCGCCCCTTTAAGACTTCAAATTACATTAAGGTTCCCTAAAGTTAGAATTCCTTTTGGGAATCTTCTCCCAACATGGTCGCTTTGCAATTAAACCTTAGGAATAGTTACAGTAAAAGGTTCATTTCCGCTTTTTGTTCAGAAATCCTTCACAGTAACACACAGCATGACTGTCACATTGAGTTAGCATAAGTACAAGATGTGAGAAATGCAGGGGCCTGTTTAAATCTGAATGATTCAGTTTCATGTAGGAATAAAATTCATACTTAAAATGTACATAAAATCTGCCGCCAGAATTGTACCATGCATTGTACTATGTACCATACAGCACTTGCACTCAAAACTGGTTTTGAATCGATAACTTTTAGGTGCAGCATGGCATGGAGGTCAGCCTGAGGAGTTCAGGAAACCCAGCAGCTTTTAATATTACCTCTGGTGTCTCTTACCTTCCCCTTAACAGCCCATGGAGTTCCAGTCTGCTGCTCCATCAGCACAACAGCACCACAGTTATTAGAGCATTAACGAACTAAAAAAAAAAAGATTTTTTAATTTAATTGGTATCCACATAAAATATTTATAGGGGAGGGAAAGCATCGAGCGCTCTACCATCTCCCAGACGGCTGCTCAAACTTTTGGACTAAATAAAACAAGACCAACTGCTGCAGATTCGGATTCACTCCCCGAGTCATGACTGACTGGAAACTTCACCCTGGACCTCAAGCGTTTTGAATGTGAATCAGAACCGTTTGTTTTGTGATTAATGTCAGAAGAAGAAAAATTGGATAAAACTGGAATTGGCAAGTCAGGCTTTTTAAAGATCAGTGATGGGCCAGAAATCAGCAGTCGGTGCAGCTTTAATCTGCTAACAGTAGCCTGCTTGTTGAGCATATAAAATAAGAATCTCACTGGTTGCTTGGTTCTCGGTTCTATAACATGGTAAAGATGGTATTTTCAGTTCCAACTGTGACTTTAAGGGAACATGCAACACAAGTAATGATCATCGCTTTCTGATTTAGTGTTTCCTGCTTCAGTTTGTAGTCAGAGTTGAACATTTTTCTACTGGTTTTCTTTTTTCAGTCATTTCTGCTTAAAACAAAGATCAACTTGTTTTAACAACTCATCTTTTAAACTGTTGGAGCTCAAGCTCTCAAGTAAATCCTAATAAAGACACATTGCATTCAGGACAGTAAGTGGTATGGCATTTAATTGTGCAAAAATCATGCTGGTTTCTTCCAATAGTAAACATCACAACTCAAGGCAGCACTGGCTGCAATGTTGATGTGCTCTACAGGTCAGGTAAATCTACAATTCAGTGGTTGAAGTCATATTTGAATCCAACTACAATGAAAAGGAACCTTAATTAAAAAAAAAAATAAAATCAGCATTGGATGTCCAAGATCCCATTTCCATCGACGGTAAACATTCTTAAAGTAACTTCAGCATCATGTGTGACACAGAATTCAAAAATAGACCATTTTACAGATCATTTTAGTGAGAAATACAAACATGGAAAATGTACACGTGAAGGTTTTCGCTGTGTAAGAAATGCCCGGTACAGCGAGTGATGAACACAGATACACAGCATGACGTGATGGGTCCTGATCCGTGTCCGTCAGAGTTCATCCGGACAAAAGCAATGGAGAAAATCTGAACCTCCATTACTTCTGGTCTGATAATAATAAAACAATTATTTCAAGACGTGGGCAGAACAAACACCAAGACTGTTTTTGTAGCGTTCGGAAACATCCTTTATAAAAGGAAAGATCATTCACCACTATGTTCTGCAGTAGTGTCATAGTCAGGATTGACCCATTAATTGTAATTATGTCAATAAATGTGGCGCCAGGAGGGATTATCTTACAGTTTGAAAACAGACATTTGAGAAAAACATTCCTGTGCTCGAGAGCATAGACACTCAGACTGAAATCAAGGCCTGTCAGTTGAATTTGGACACTGAGGTCAAAGGTTAACGCAGTTCCATTCAGTAATAGTTTGGAGTTAGACTTCAGTTCATCCTGTCCTACCATCTCAGACAATGCTAACCTGGACAAGTCAAAGCTTTTCTGATCTTCATTTCTTAGCCATCAGACGGTTAACGCTCTTCAACACTTAAGATCACGTTCAAAATAGCGACAATAGACAGACTCACCAGTTTTTAGTAGAAATATTCCTAGGTGCTAAAATGATTTAGATCTAGATGTAGTGGAAAAATGGAAAACCAACAGACATGACCTGCAGCCTGCTGATTCTGGGTAACGTAGCCATTAATTAAAAGGAGGTGTGTTCAAAATAATAGTGTGAAATTCAATCAGTGAGGTTCTAGTTGTTAAGCAGTTGGTTCCTCATTTAAAGGATGAAGCAGAGGAATATTGTTCCAGGCTTTGTCCAGAAGAAGCTTCTTTGACTGAAACGCTGATCGAAGGGAGGGCAGAAATGGAATTGCTGAAAATAGCAGGCTGATCTACTAGAATGATCTCAAATGCTTTACAGAGGAAAGTAGTTGGTAGCACTGCTGCCTTGCAGGAAAAAAGGTCCTGGGTTTGAATCCCGGCATGGGGTCTTTCTGCATGGAGTTTGCATGTTCTTCCTCTCTAATGCATTTCTGTTTCTGAAAACAAATTTACCATTTTTTTAAATACATCTCAATTCTATTATTTTGAACACAATTAGTAGGCCAGTAGGTCATTCTAACTTAGCAGTAACCATGGTAATGCTTTGTTTCCAGGGTTGGATATGCTTAGTTTATTTGAAAACAGGAAGCTTGTAGTTCCATTTTTGTTTCTACATGGATCCTAAGCTTATTAACAGCTGATTTACAGTTGAGTAAATGGTGCCATTAGTGGCGTGATTTCTGTCAGCTCCATTGTTAGCTGGCTTTATGTATTACCAAACCATTTATGAAATGTCTTTGAACCGTTTTCCAGTTCGAATATCGGACAGTATCAAAGTCTCATTCCTCTGACCCAAACTGTCACCCTTGATAAAAGGAAATTGTCAAGATATTTCAGACAGCATATATTCTTTGACCACATCAAATGGCCTGAACCTGTAAGACACAACCACCCCAAACTGGGTTTGAAATTGACCTTGTTGTACAATCACTGGGCCCAGAAAGAACCTGTGGAAAATCAGGAAATTCAGCACAATAATGTAAACCTTTGACCGGCTCTCAACTTTCAGATTACAGCTTCGGCAATTACATTACATCTCATGTTGTGATAATAAGAAACTGAAAGCAAAGCTTTTTTAAAAGAACAGTAAGATCTATTGTTGATAGAAGGTTCATCTAAGCAGCTGTACCATAGTTTACATCAGTGTTCATCTTTGTAGTTCATCTTTCTACCACTGTTTGAGTTTACTAAAGTCATAGTGTGTTCTAAGCGTGTAGGAAAGAATCTTGTTTTCTAACCTCAAAAACTAACTATCATTTAGTGCGATATAAAACAGTTCTAAGTTTCATTTTCGATGTGCATGTTTTGTTTATATTTGTTTAGTTTTCTAAGTGTAGTTCAAAAAATAAAGGAGTGCAAGTGCCAACTGTGGTCCCCTGTGGATTTGATCAAATATTTGTCTCATCCTATTTAAAAGTGCACTCTGATTTTCTAATACTTCTTCATATCAAAGTAAAGGTGACGTAGATCCGCTGTAGGATGGTTTTGGCAGAACAAGTGAATTAGTCACCAAGTCATTATCTCAAAGATAACATTCAACTGTGGTGAACAACTCAAAACATTACCATAAGATTCTATGACTTGTTTCAGATTTGCCTGATGAGAACACACAATCACTGAGTTCAGGTTTTAGGCCCCAAACCTTTAGTATAGTTAGAGAGGAGGTAGGTCAACTGGATTTATCATTTGTAAGTAGAGATGCACAGCAAATTGTTTTTTTGTTTTTTTTTCTTGGTTAGCCAGACCTGACTGGTGAGAAACTAAAAAGAAAATCCTAAATTAGCCGGCCCCAGGTAGTGGTGGTATATTTTACACACCTGTTCCAAAGTTTAAAAACAAAAGACATTAAACTGGCTAACTTATTTATGGCAAATTTGGTGTTTCAATAGTTTCAAACCGTTAAATTAATGTGCCGCACTTAAATACCACTCTGCATAACAAAATGAAAATGAATTAAAGCTCCTTTGTTTGTTTGCTACTCCTGAAAGGAGGTGGGCAAAATCTAATAGGAACCTGAACGCACTATGGTAAAGGTGTCTTGTTTAAATTCTTTGAAATTTAAACTTCTATCTTTAAGGGAACGTCCTGAATTTGAAAATATCAAAGGACTCTAAAGGGATTACACACCAATAACACTGTTTTTAATACATTTTATTAATGCTAATCGCTAATAAAATGCTAAATCCAGCTGAAAATGTCCAATAATTTTTTTTCCTTGGTTATAAAACTTTGCTTTGCAGCTACTGCTCCCACACACCTGCTTGCTGTTGTCTCTGCTCCATTTAAATGGAGCCGCTCACAGCAAACAGGCTTGAAAAAATATTTGGAATTGTGTCTTAATATCATCTCACACTAGTTTTAAAAGAGAAATCGCAGTTGAAAATTGGTAATGCTTTATAAAAAAACGGAGATCGGAAATTGGCCCCAAAGTTCTCATCAGTGCATCTCTATTCACAAGTGTTAGAGGGTGATAGATATGATTTCATTATATATTCTACTCATAAATCACAGCATTGCTTTCACTCTGCTCCACCTGGAGACCTGATGATCATGGTTTCAAAACGATAATCCCCCACATCATGAGTCCTTGGTGTGTGAGATCCGTTTCCAAAGCAGAGCTTTCAGGTTGTTGAGGATGAGCGAATGTTCCATGTTCATCTGACCGGCGTTACCTCTGAGAGCCATGCAGGCATACAGTTGCCTCTCCAGCTCTTCTCTCATTTCTGAAGGCACCCCACGCAGGATGTAGTCCTTCAACATGCCGCACGCTTTTGCTAGGTTGGGCTGAACCGGCTCCTCCCTGCACCGCTTCTCAGATGGGTCGCATGAGGTCTGGCAGTCCGCTCCATACACGCAGTCGGCGTCTGTCTCACACTTCAATACTCTCATGGTGCGCCTGAACTCCTCTTCAGGGACCAACACTTGCGTGTTGGTGAGGCGGAGCTCATGGCGGTCAGTGTAACCAAAGTGCATGGCAGCGAGGTCGCAGATCAGAAAGCTCCCGTAGGTACCGTGAAAAATGTCCTCCACAAGCTCCAGAAGGCCCATGGAGATTTTAGCTTTGCGAGGCCAGGAAGGGGTGAACCACTGGTCCATGGTGCGCTGCAAACCTCCTGGCACCCAAGAAACAAGAGGCCAGGGCAATGAAAACCCGTAGAGGGGCCCGTTGGGGATCCGCTCTGTCATGTAGAGATCTCCGCAGTAGCCAAGAAGGAGTGGTGTATGCCCACGGTCCTGGAGCAGCAGGCCCACCAGAACCTCAATGAACAGAGTAGAAATCTGTCATCACAAGGCTACAGAAAAACATTCAGCATCAATAAATAAAAACTAACCGTTTTCTTGCTTTGAAGCAGATTCGATCAATCTTCAAAAGGTTTGGAGTCATAACTTTGGAAAGTCTATTGAAGCCCAAGGCAAGCTTTCCAAAACTAACCTGTGTGTGAAATGATTGTCCAGTAGGAACAACCAACTGTGTCAAAGTTTCAACAATCTGGCCCAAACAGCCAACAATCGATGAAAGGAAATTAGTTAAAGGATTTTGCAACCTATCACCATGGTGGTGGTAGAGTCAAGCTGAGGGTCTTTCCCCTGCCAGAAGTACAGCTGTACTGCACAAACCAAAGAGAATAATGGCTGAGGTGGAATACTTCCAAATTCTCCTTCTTCAACACAAATCAACAACTAGATGGTTGAAACATGGTCACAGTTGAGTGTTTGGACACTGTAAACATGCAGCAGCTTTAGTAGAGAAACATCAAGAATCTTCAATGACCCCAATGTCAAGTCTGTAACTGTGAAGTTATAGACTATAAGTGAAAGTGGGAATACTCTGAGAAATGAAAGGAGTTCCACCATTTCTGATAAAAAGATTTATCAACCGTTCAACCAGAATTAAACAGAAACACTGAGGCTCTTTGTTTCAAATTGAAGACGAACCTGATTAATCTTATCTAAGGACCGCCATATGATCACTCTTCATTCATAAGCTAGGACATTTAAACTACCATGCGAGATACCTCATCCATCTGCAGAAGGGCCCACGTTGAACGAGCCTCTGGGAGTGACACTCTTCCATCTCTGTTGCCATCGGCGACGGAGAGGATCTGGGTGACAAGACTGGGAAGGTCAGCATGCTCTCCAAGCTTGGACTGGTAAAGAAGGGAAGACATGTAAGGTTTTCATCCATCGAGGATTTAGTTCTGTGCAAACTTGAATCACTCAGGTGGATGCTCCTCCACCTTGAGATGGTTTAAGAGCATCTCTTTGAACTTCTCAACAGAGGTGCCTCTGTTAGGCTTATCGAACACTGGGGTTTCTCTTCGTGGCTCCGGCTCCTCGCCCAGCTCGTAGTGACCCACCTCCCCCAGTTTGCAGCGGATGATCCCGCCGTAGTCCCCCCAGCTTCCTGTGTACACCTGGAAAAAAGCAGAATGTCAGTCAAACACCACCTACTATGCTAAATGATAAGTGAATAGCAGTTAAAGAAGAAATCATAGCATCTCCTACCTGGTTGTTTGGTAGCGTAGACAGACACCTGCCCATGTAGAGCGTTTCTTTTTCACACAGACTGCTGCAGGCAGAGCCGTCGATGATTCCCCTCCTGTATTTATCACACTTGGAAAAGAAAATGGTTAATCTTAGAGAATTCTGGTTCTACGCTTTGCTGCGAACATAGGGTCTGGACTCAGCTATGGAAAAATGATTGCTTGCTGGAAGCAACCCTAGATAGGCAGACTACAATTTTAAAACAGCACAGAAAATCAGTGTCATTGTTCACAACTCCTCCTCCTGTTTGCTGATTGACTGGAATGAAATGGATCCAGAGAAATTGAATTCGGCGGGAGAAATCCCAGACAAATCTCTGTCTGGGATTTCTGGTTACTGGTTAATCAGTAACTGCTTCTAATAATTTACTTCACACCCCTCCTGACCCCACTAGGGACAAGGGTGTAAAGAAAATGGACGGATGGATTTAACTTCCCATAGAAACACTAAAGGTGTCATTTTTTCAGCCACTGCTTCTTTATTTAAGCAGAATTTTCTGGTAAATAAATAAAGATTAACCAGTTTGTTTAGGCAGAAAACTTTTATTACATAATCAAATTTTAAAGCTGACATTGAAAAGCAGTTACAACAGTCATTATTGTGACTTTGGTGTGTTATTTTCATTTCACTGCTTTATTCTCAGGGGTTTCACTTACGATGGCGTTCTTGCACTCATGTCCTCTGCACAGCTCTTTGTAAGCCGAGTACTGGACATAGAGAACCCAGCTGCCAACCAGGACGGTGAGCCAGGTGAGGAACAGGTACTTCACCCGCACAAAGGAGATCCGAGCCTGGAGAGAAGAACCAGACACACGGAATCATTGTTTAAAAGAAGACAATAATCAATTGGCTTAATATATATATATATATATATATATATATATATATGTATTTTATTTTTTTCTGTTTTGCTCTCGTTTTATTAAGAAGCGTTTACATGTAGTCTAGAAATCCAGTCACATTTCACATTGACACACAACCCACCCTGACTACATCATGGGTTACTAACTAAGGCAGCATGACTTTCCTCTCTGCAGAAGATGCCTTTTTTTTCTTTATCTAAACTTTACATTGAGTGAGATACTTTTTACTTTTTCTTTTTCTTTTACAGATAGTTCGACTACATTAATTCCTGCCAGAGTCACAGGATGCATTTATCACATGTCTTTTCTCTGTCCGTCTCAACAGAGATCCTACTGTTAATGTTATTGCAACCAGTAAAGCAAATTCCACAGTGACAAAGGTCAGGGCGAGGTGGGGCAGAAAAACAGAACTATGGCTGACAACACAAAGGAGTGATTCACCCTCCATTAAATCTGCTGACTGGAGCAGCTAGCCAGGTCAGCTAGCCTGGTCAGCTAGCCTCTGAAGGTTCACTCCCAGCAGAAGAAACTGAACGCTTGCAATTCTTTATAAAATAAAGGCCAACTGCAATACTTCTATGCAACCAGCAGGGGGAACCAGTTTGGATTTAGCGTTTAGATAAAATTCCTAAGGATTACTTGATGTGTTACTTTTATGAGTTAGTACTCTTCTTACTCTATGCCAATAGAAATACATCAAGACGTAACTCTAAAAAGCAAAAAGGTTGCCACCGGCAACCAACCTTTAAATCTGAAAGCTCCCGAGGAAGTACAGGAAGTTTTAAAATGTCTAATTTTTAAAATGTAGCATAAAACTGAATTGCCTGTCATCTGTAAGAGTGGATGACTGAGCACAGTGTATTGATTTATTAAATGATTAAATCATAAGTAAGTTTAAGTCAGAGTTGAAGAGTGAAAAGAACAAAAATAGGTCAACAGCTCACATCAGACACAATACACAAGTAATCAGACAAAGCTGCCGCAGGTTTTCAACTCAAGTCCTGTAACCACTCCTGAGAGGATCAAGTCGTTTTAATTCTCCCTTTGATCGCATGGCAGGAACAGCTTATGTTGTGTATTTTGGCAGCATGGCTTGTCTCTCATTTTGTTCTAGCACATTCTAACAAAACCAGAGGCCGATGCTGCACTTTTATTTTTTATCTGAGATTTGCTCTGATTACTGTAGTATGTAAACAGGACAGGCAGGGGTCTGTTGTTTGTTATGATGGATTTTATATTTGCAACGATTATTGAATGTGTGCATTCTATTCTGTTTTTGGAGACAGTGAACTGTGGTATAAAGAAGTATGAACTTGTTTCTGTCTGTGTTGATTTATTTATTTATTTATTAGATAGAAAACTTTTAACCAATCTGAAAAATAAGTATGATAACTTGGAGCAACTGGAATGTATGTGTTTGACATGGAATTTGTGTATGATTGGATTGAATTTCCTCTTTTTGTAAATATATATTGTAAAATCCCTTGAGACATGTTGTGAACTGGTATGCTATAAAAAAACTAAATAGAATTTTGCAATCTCCATGTTTGCGTTTGTAAAGAAGATAAGTAAAAATGTGGTAACAATGGGTCATATTCATGTTTTTAACCCAGAGAAACAGGAAGTCATGGCTTACTAATTCTAAGTTCCTGGTTAAACTCTGATCAACCTGTAACTTCCCCTTGTCCCCCCAAAAAACTGTTCTTTATTTTGGATTATCCACATTGAATGAGATGGTAACTAATCAAAAGATGAAGGTTTTTTTTTTTGTTTTTTTTTTTTTACAGTGTGGAGGTCACTATACCAGTACAGTATCATAAGCAAATGTAAATACACAACATCCAAGGGTAATGAGTCAATGCAAAATTAACTACCGTGTAAAATTTTATAACTACAAAACGTTTCCCACACATGTAGCCCCATATAATGACCACCTCGGTGTCTCATTCTTAGAACAGTATTTACCGTCACAGCCCTGGTAATGTGGATGACAAACACACTGAACATCTTCAGTTGACTGTTCAATCATTGAGTCATGTGTATATTTTACCATCTTATCACTTTTGCATTTCAGTTAATAGATCTCTCCTGGTCACAGATGAGCCCACAGATAAGTGTTAAAACAACACCAAGGAGCAAAGACATGAGCAAAGATTCTAGAAAAGCAAATGTTACCAATCAACCTGGCAAGTACTAAAGAGCATTTTCCAATCTATTTGAACGCAATGATTCTAAAGCGAGAAGTTTGTTCACAAGTGCAAAAACACTTCTGATCTCAGACCGTGCAGTATTCAGAGACATCAGAACGTTAAAGTTCAATTAGAAAAAGACTGAAGAAAAACAGCTTGTTTGGAAAGGGCTGACAACAGAGGGCGTCTTAATATCGAAAGCACCACCTGTTTGGAAAGTTTTGAATCAGAAGCCTCTGAATGAAGGACCAAACTTGATGAGACCAAAGCAGTGTTGTGTATTTAATTCTTCCAGAGACAAAAAGTGAGGCCATCAGTCCATCAGCTAAAGCTGGGCGTAAACTGGGTCATCAGCATGTTAATGATCCCAAAAACAGCAGCAAATCTACAACAGAATGATTGAAGGAAGAGTTAAGATGTGCCAGTGACCCAGAAAAAGTCCAAAGCCCCCCCAGACCCGACAGAGTGGTGAGCCACTCTCTTTCTACTGTGACCATATAAACATGGAATGTATGCTTGAGTGCACTGATGACATGATGTTGGAGTAATATGAGGAAATTTTGCACAGACAACACCAAAAACCAATAGACAAGAACCCGAACTTTTCTGAACAAGACGATGAAACGTTCATCAATGAAGTCATTGTATTGTCAACTACGTTTTCATGGTTTTCGGGTGAAAGCACTTAATCCTGCAGCTTCAAAAAAAAGGATTTATAACAGAAGACAAAGTATACCAGCTCATATAAGGAGCGAGTCTGTAGACGCCTTATGAGGCTCTTCAGATAGAAATATTTGTTTTATTCCAGCTGTAGATTTAGCAATTACCCAACATATTCCAAGGACTATCATTATCCACTTGGTGGTGCTTCTGGGTCATCACAAGCACCGAACTCTGCAAATACTTGAGATCCCCTCTAAAAACACTGCTGACTGCCCATTTCAATAGTCCAAACACCAGATATGTCTTAATATGATTAATATGGAGAGTGGAAACCATCAGCCAGGAGTAGCTTGCAGCTGTAGGTGAATCTAAGGTATTCCATTTAAACAACCAAAAGAAAAAAAACTGGAAGCCGCTTTAAAAACAAAAAGAAAAACTAAATCATTCTACACTATGCCAAATTTCACAAGACAGATTTTCATGTTGTCATGATTTCATTGACTACATGTTTAGTTTAGTTGTGATTCTAAACATATTTAATGAGGAATTACAGAGGAGTAGAGCTCACCGAGAGCGTCTCTGTCTCTGTGTCCAACAGTTGCCCTGTAAGCGATCTGAGACGGAGAAAGCTTGAAGAGCCTTAACACGACAGAAATTTTCACTTAAATGATCCCAGCATCTCTTCTCTGAATAGAGATCATCCTGACTGCCATCTACTGCAAATGAGACGCTGACTCCTCATAATTAGTCCTTATAGTCCCACTTAAAACCCCCCAAAAAACAACAACCACCAAAGCATCAGTTTTAAAGCTGGACAGATTTGCCCTCTGGTGAACGGTTTAGCTTTCAAACAATGTCTGCCCCAAAGAGATGAACACACAGATAGACGGACCCTGGGGAAAGAACAGGGAGCACAACCAGTGCTCTTCATCGTCAGATGGAACTGCTTAGACATGCATTACTCTAGTCTGTGCAGAAAGTCTATAAAAAAATTTTTTTTAAAAATGTACCGAGACAAAAGGGTTAGAGTGGAGAAAAAAAGCTGCAAGAAGAGAGTCATACCCTGACACTCTGAGTTGGTTGAGTGATGAATATGGTGAAACCTTTTGAATTAAAGAAGTGAAACCCAAGCAGCAGATTACTGAGGTCCAACTGTCTCCTCTTCATTAACAACCAACAGCCAGCGAGTTCAGGATTCAGAACAGGGGTCAGCCTGTAATAAATCATGCATGGCTGAATGAATTGGGTTTGCCACCTGCCAACGTTTAGTTTACCTTCGTCAAGCATCGACCACTCATAGTTATTGCAGCCTATAGGCTAAAGCCTGGGTTACTCTTTTGGCCGTATGACCAACCCAGCAGGATTCTTGAAAACTTGAGCAGGGATCTCAAATTAGAAACTGTTCCTTATAAACTCATTAAATAAGCCATCCAGCTACCTAAATATGGCATGGTATCAGTGCCATAATTCAGACTATTGCAGGTCCAGCTTGTCGGAGGAGGTTATATCCAGTCTGAAACCAGCTACTGATTTGATTAATGAAAGGGAAGCAATGCTAACTGAGCGGCATTTAGCTACCTGCCAAATTTAAAGCATCAATGGGAAGCCAAGCTCAGCTCTCTATAACACAGCATGTATGTGCTTGGCGTACAATAAACTCTGTTAGACTCGTCAATACATCTAATGTATGTCGCTTATAGGTATTGTAGTCCAACCATTTTCCTTGATAAAGTTTTACTTGAAGAAAAAAAAAGTGCAAGTCGAAGATAAGCAGCCTAAGCATGCTACTTGCTTACCTATCCAAGGCTAACACCAGCATATCAGGGCTAACGCTAGATTATCTGTGCTAATGGACAGCAGAGAAAACAAAAGGAAATCCAGTGGGTGGTCAGCCCAAACATGCTAGTCCCCAACGCTGACACTAGTGAGTACTACACTTCTCACTTGCTAGCACTGCCTCTCTGTTACCGTGCCGACCAATCATTAATCAGATCAGTATCTGGCTTCAGGCTGGATATAGCCTCCTGTGACAATAAAGTACCCACCGTTATCTAACTACAACACTGATACTGTGCCATATTTAATGCCCAAAATGGGATTTTAAACTGTACAAAGTATCGCTGTCAAGTTGCAGCTAAGAGCTGACCTTTGATCTGGTCCACTTAGAGCTTTCTGGCCAGTACCCTTAACATCCATCAGCAAGTTTTGAGTGTTGTAAAGAAGAAAATGCATGACGAGAAGAAAAAACAAACACACACACACAAAAAAATAGCCAAGTCAGACAGCATGCCACAAAGCTAGCTAACGTGGATAAAGCTGGTCTGATAACAATCTAACTGTGACTCTGCTAAGTGACTTTATAGGAGCATTTAACACGTCAAAGCATTTAACACGTCAAAGCACACCAGTAACAGACGTTATTGTCTCTCAACAGCACACAGAATCAATGAGCCCAAACTGCCTGGGACCTTTGGACATTTTTTCTGTGTACAAAGATGGTTTCATAAATAAAACAAACTGCTTGTGCAAACTGTTGGGGAAACTGTTGCTAAGAGATCTGCTCAGTGAGCAGATCTCGCTGAGCTCTGCAACATTGGATCAAATGTTACAAAGTGAATCATTTGTTCAGCTGGGTTACTGATTGTTACCACTTTAGAAGGATACTGCTGGGTGGATTTAACATCCCATTTCATGGGATGCAAGAAGGGAAACTTGACATGAAAGTTGAAGCTTCTAGCAAAACCCATAAAACTCACATTAATAGAGATTGTAGCCTGTGCAGCAAAGATTTTGCATTTGTTATTTTGCTGTAAATCATTGTTTAATCAAGATTGTTCAATCCCAAACACAAGCCTCCATGAGCAGCTGTCTGCAGACATCACACAAGGCGGCTTATCAGCGTTCTTCTTAGTACAACTATAAGTGGTTTTTCCTGTCAATTTGCATCCGGTCAAATTCACTTCAACTGTATTCAATGGCTTTCTCTACAGCTGCTACAAATAGTGAGCAGCGTGTGAGAACACCGTGTGGAGTCCAGAAACGAATTGGCAATTAAATTCATGGACGTCCTCAACAATGTTTCCTGCAGAAGCAGTACCATCCTTGACATTTCTTTTTTTTTTTTTTGCCTTTTCCATACTTTTACTTTCCTTAACATCATTAACCATAAAATTAGACGAACACAAAAAGTAATATATATATAGAAAATAGAAGTGGGTGGTGTAGCAAATAACATTCTTACTTGTTATTTCCAACAAAAAATGATAAGCACACAGACTTACAGTGATCTCAACTGTACCAGTTACTCCCACCATGAGTGAACCTGCATTGCACTTAGGTTCACCAAGGCATTTTGTAAAGCTGTATGGTTTCCATACAGCTGCTTTAAAGGGTTTCTCAAACATGCATGAAGAATCAAATCAACACTCCATGTATGTTTTTGATGAGGGAATAACTTTATAACATGATGTAAAGCTCCAAAAAGTCAATTTTACGCTTTACATTGTTTGCATGGTTAGTTAATTGCATGCTATTTTTAATACCTGTACAGTATTATCTGTCTTATGTTGTAAATTTGTCCTTACTGTACAGCCCCTTATTCTTGCTTTCAAACCACTGTGTTAATATCCATGTTCCCAACTGTCTTTAACTAGATTCTATTGAACCTGAATTTCTCCACTTTGGGACAGTAAAGGGATATTTCTAGTCTAGATTTCTCAGGAGGATCTTTGCTGTTGTTGCTGCCGTCCCCTAAGGCAGCATCAATCAAAGCTTTTTGGAGGGGGTTGGAGGAGGGCTGTAGTCTTTAAAATAGTTTTAGTGACTTATTATATAATTGCATTGTAATTTCCTTTGTTTATATTAACTGTTTCGTATGAATTGCATTTATTGAGTCTGACGAAATCTGTATAGTTAAGTCGTTCTAACCTTGTTTTGCATAACAAGGTTATTTTTTTATGTTTGTTATGTTCGTTTTTAAATCTCTCGGGTGGAAAATAGCCATTTGGCCATTTCTGGCGCATTTACAGAAATATTTTAATTAATATGCATTGTCCCTGTCAAATAAGTTACTACAGTTAAACTTAAATTTTAAGTCAATTTCTGACCCAAATATCTATAATTGAACTCCTTGGTCATCAATGTTTACTCACTCCAGCTGATCACCCTGATTATTGGGCCTCTTGAACCATTTTTTTTAATGTATATAACTTTGTGTTTTGTGTGCAGAACAGTAGTAGAAATCCAAACTTCATTATCCAGCTGTGGGAGTGCACATCTGCAACACTATGCCACTAGATATTGTTCGTAACTATTTAGAGCCCCCAGACGTCTCCTCTGCACCCTATTTTTACAATAAGGTGCCAATTGCTAATTTCCATTCTCCCTGGTTAGGCCCGTGGTAACCAGGCTGTCAGTAATAAGCTGTACAAGCCGTTCACATTCATCAGGTAATTCCGTGGCGGCGCAGGGAGTCAAAGGAGGAGAACGCCGACCGCCAGCTGTCAACCACACAGATGTGACAGCGACACGCAAAACACGACCACTTCTTCTTTTTCTTCTTCTATTTTTCCACAATCCATTTCCTCGCAACAATTTTTCACAACAGAGTTCTTACCTGGAAATAGAAAGACTTTTTCACCCAGGCTCGTGGAAAAAGACCCTTAGCCATCGCTGAAACAGACCATCTCAGTCCGTCTGAAGGCGACCAGCCGAGCGTCTTTCTACATCAAACGAGAAACGCACGAGGAAATAACAGCATGGTGTCTGATTCCGGACGGGACGGCCCGGTCCGGGTTCACCTGGTCCGGATGAACCGCAGCGATGTTCCTCGACGTCCCCGTCGCTCTGCCCTTTGAAGCAGCTGCTGCTGATTTTCAAGAAAAGCCCAGCATATCTCAGGCTGGGAAAAAAAAAACAAAAAAAAACAACCACGAATGGCTCAGAGCGCAGGCGCAGCCTGTTCCCTTCCCAATCAAACATCTAGTAAGTTTTGAGGTAAAACATGGCGGTGACGTGTTACTAAAAGGCACCGCTGGACCCCAACGTCTTCACCAGACATTATTATTATCCAGCCGTAGTTCTACGAAACTATCAAAGTATTACAACATCAAGTTCACAAGCACGAGAGAAACTATTTCCGCTAAATATTTCACAATAAAAGCCTGGCTACTGTGCCGTTTCTAAAGTTACACAGCAAAAGCCTGTCATAAAGGGAAAAAATTTTAATTTTTCAAAGTCATATTTTCACCATTTTATTCATCCATTTATAAATGTCAGGGTTCCAAACTATGTACTTGATTCATCAGCTGAATATTTAGTTAGAAGCTAAATATTTAGGTTGCTTGCTAAATATTTTCCTAGCATGCTGAATATTTAGTTAGGAACTAAATATATCCTTTCTAACTAAATATTAAATTTCAAAGATAAATATTTGAGGAACTCTGCTATTTGTGAATGTGGAATTGACATGGAGAAAATATGACTTTTAAAAAACGAACACCCACATTTTTTCAACCTATGAAAGTCAAATTATTGCTGTTCATTTTTTACTGTGTAACTTTACAAACATGGTGGAGAAGAGGAATTTTCAGGATATGTAATTGAATGCATTTTTTTGTTTTTTCAAAAATTGTATATTACCAAATTAAAGCAACATTTATTATTGAATAAATAGACATATGAACTCAACAGGAGAGATATTTATGGTTTTAGTCTGTTATTAGGCTATGTAGCTATCAGATTGGTGCAAAGTGCTATTATACCCATTCAGCTTTCCAGTGTTTCAGGAGCCCTGGTCATTCATGGATCTTCTTTAGATTGAATGCTGACATTAGCGTTCAGGATGTTTAGCATTGAGATGCCATCTTAAGTTTGAATAGCTGGTGTGGCAGAAAACTAACAATTCACATCAGGACATACCACCCTCACAAATAAATGTCTGCATTACGGCAGTCAAGTCAAAGTTCAGACCTAAATAAAATTGAAAATCTGTGGCAAAACTTGATAATTGCTGTCCACAGATGCTCTCTATGCAGTCTGAGTTTGAGCTACTTTGTGAAGAAGAAAGGGCAAAATTGTTTGTTTCTTTGTGTGCAAAAGAGGTTGGGACTAATCCAAAGGCCTGCCAGCTGTATTTGCATAAATAGTGAAGGTGGGGGCCGCAGTGCGTCAGACACAGTTTTGGAACCCATGCATCCATTACGCAGCAAGAAGGACCTGGTTTCAGTTTCTACTGTCCAAATCCTTTGATTTTCTTTTATCTGCTTTCCAATAGAATGCTTAAATCCATCTACATGTTCTCACTCCCTCCCTTTTTTTTTTGCATCTCTCCTTTATCTTTTACTTAATTACAGATTTTATGACTCATTCGCTTAATGGCACCAATAATTCAGTTTAATTGTCTGCCAACTCATTTCCCTCAATTCCTGTAAAAGTTTCTATATAAATGTCAGTTCTGTCTCCTAAATTCTCTACAATCACTGCTGGTATTCCATTAAAAAGCATGGTCTGCTGTCTGAACGGCTGTGTTTCAAGGTGTAATTCTCTTGGCTTTTCCTTTGTTGGACAAAATCAGATCAGTATTAAAATCAGGATGTGACAATGGGTGAATTAGTAAAAACAAAATTAGTTTTTGGACAAATATTTATCTGAGTAATATTAGCATCCTTTATTACCTCATATTACCAGCAAATTGAATTATTTATTTCATCCAACGTGATTTACAAATCTGTCCCTCTAATTCCATTTTGTACCTGTCAACAAATAGTCTGTCAACCCATGACATATGAGTTTGATTTTAGTTTTAGTTAGGTATTTTTTATGAATTATGCGGATAAATAGTTATGAGAATGTTCAATGGTATATCAAAGGTACCACATGTCAATTCACAGCTTTTCCAGTTTACACCCCACTTTGCAACCAAGCATTGTTTTTGCTTCTCCTGCTGTCCTTTTGTCCCAACATGCCTGCCATATTTTATTCATCTGCTTACCAAACTGTACACTTTTATTTCTCTGGGGTGGTCTTTTGGTTGGCTATGAAAATAAATATTTGTGAAAAACAACACAAATAAATAAAAGTAGTCATGTTTGAAGAAGAATAACCAAACTTTTTTATGGTTTTAAATGTAAAATTGTGTGTTGTGGTGCTAGTGTGAAGGTTTAGGCAGGCAGAAGCAAGTATTAGAGGCCGGTATGAATTGTCTAAGTAAGAGGAGGTATGGATGTCCCCTAGCTGTAGCAGATGACCTTTTCGAACCAGAAAACGTTGGCTACAGAACAATGAAAACTGCAAAGGGAGGAAATAGCGAAGGGGAAAAAACACCAGCACCCATAAAGACTCAGTTCACAGAAACATTGTAGTGAGAATCTGGCCATTTGGCCCTTTAGTCAATTTGAATCTTTACAGTTTTGTAATTTCGTACTTGACTTTTTAAATGCAAGAAATACATTGTCTTTTACAGTGCATTCATCTCCAATGGGATTGCTTATAGCGGTTTAGACAACTGACAATTTTAAGCAAATATTTCGATATTCTATAATGTGCATTAAGGAAATGTGGTTATGTGACTGCAATAAATGATATTTATCAGTAGGTCAAACAGAATTATTTTTTGACCAGGGGTCATAATACCTTTTAAGTGACAAAAGGGATTAAAATGGCAGTCAATTGAAATACCGTGATAAAAGATCCCATATAGATATAAAATTGAATTAATTATCCATAATTGATTAAATATACTTAGCTGAAACAAGAAATATCCTATATGCCCCGGTTTGAGTGGCTTTAGATCAATTACCTCCTTCACACCCCAAATATTATCCATGTGTTGCAGTTTCCGCCCTTCCTCTAGGGAAGATTATTCAATTATTTCAAACAAACAATTTAATAACTGTGTCTCTGCCATGTCATCCTGATTAGTACATCCTGTGGTACACTTGTCCCGTCACAAAGTGTGCTTCTGTTGCTCTGGGGTATGACTCTGAAGGTGAGTTATTGAAGTATTGGCCAAAAATAAACAAACAGACAAATAAATAAGTCAACTTAAATTTATAACCAGAATGTTGTTCTTGTTATGACTAAAGATATCTTATAGGTGACCACAGAAATAGATTTGATAAATGGGAGTAATCACAGTGGACTATGAAACTGATAAAACTTAGGGATAAAACAATCTTCTTCTTCTTTCTTATGGCGGTTGGCAAGCAACTTATTTATGTGCAATACCGCCATCTACTGGAATGGAGTGTGGATCGGGACGCTACATACAGTATATGTTCTCCCCCACAAAAATAAATAAATAAATAAATAAATAAATAAATAAATAAAACTTATATCCTTTCTATCAATTTCGTTTTCTTAAGGTAATTTATTAAACAACAAAAATATTCAGAAGTAGACATTTTGTCCAAAATATCTTGTATATTTAACTGCAAACAATCCACTTTGGAGGAGAAACGCCCTTTAAGGTTCCTGAAAAGCCCCAGAGGAAACCTGATTCAAGTACAACTTCCGGTCATGATAACAAACTTAAAAGAAATGTCAGTCCCATGTGTTAGGAATGCCAAAAGTAGCCGAAAAATACACAAGCTAATTAGGAGAATATTCGGTTCTCCTAATTAAATATTCAATTTGAGAATATACGTTGGCGCATAAAAAAAAATCTAATAAATTGTTAGTATTTCTACATTATTATTATTATTATTATTATTATTATTATTATTATTATTATTATTATTATTATTATTTTTAAGCAATAAAACTTGAGGTTGCAAAGATAAAGTCAATGTTACTGTTCCTTCAGGGGCGGATATGCACGACTTCATAGCTGCCCTGCCTACAATTTCAAATGTTTGAAAATAGTGCAGGCAGCAGCCCACTAGCAGCAACGCTTCCCACAATGCACTCCCCGTTCATCAGCGGGAAACCAAAATGGCGAACGTGTTGGGGGAAAATGAACCGTTTGTTATTTTCTAAGGAAGGCTCGAGCGCTGTGGATTGTCTAGGCACTAACTAGATATACATATAAGCCACGGCAGCAGCGGGAAAACAGCCTCGCGCCTTTTCAGCTTTTTCGTCTCGCGAGGCATTTGTAACAGCGGAGGTGACCGAATGAGGTATTGTTGTCATGTTTTCCTCTCGCTGCTAAAGGGGGAGGGGGGTCCGACGGTCAGTGACCTGGCCGGGGGAACTGCTTTGCATGTCGGCTGTTCGTACTATCAACATGACCTGGATTTCCATATAAAAGACATCATGGCTTCCGTCATGCAGAATAAGTGCTAGATTTGCCTTTTTTACTCTCTGGTGGCTGATTTTTTTGTTCCGTCGTTATAGAGACAAAGGACTGAAGGGAAGCGGCTCAAGAAAGGAAAACTGCCCTTTAAAAATATAAATCACTTAAGCAGCAGATAAAACCACAAAACACATATTTGTAGTCAAACAGATTAAAAATAAGTGGTTAAAGGAAAATGTAAAATTTTAATTTTGGTCTTAATTATCTTATTGCTATACTAAGCGCCCAAGCGTATATTTAATTGGCAATTAGCGCTAATTATGATTTAATCACCAGTTGCATGTGCGCACTGAAGGAAGACTTGGCTTTCCTCTTTGTTTTGTAAGCTTTGGAACAAAACAATGCTCCCTTTTATTTTCAAAATCCCATAACATATTCTCAGGACTTCATATTTGTACGTGTCCCCAAACCAACCTGCTTCCACATTTTGGGCACCTTTGCAGTGCTGATAACTGCATTGCCCTTTTTCAGCTTTTTGCAAATAAGTCTTGTATGCATGGATTTACAGTAACATAACCGCTTTCAGCACTGCTATATGGTTTTAGAATGAACCCCAGTGAGTGTAAGTGTGCGCATGTCTTCTATTGTGTTTCGCTTCCTGTTTTCAGAGACTTCGGGGTTGTGGATCACCCTTCTCTCCGTCACAGAGCTCACCCCGAGCAGCAGCAGCAGCAGACTGTGTCCCTGTCACCCTGCGGCCTCTCTGCTAGGGGGGAGTATGGGGAGGACGACATGTCTGCCAGGTTTACAGAGGGGCAGGATGTATTGGCCAGGTGGTCTGATGGCTTGTTTTATTTGGGGACAGTCACAAAGGTTGGTGTGATGGAGGTGCTGCTTGGAATGTCTTACAAAAAATGCAAGATTTTGTTGTCTTTTTTTTTTTTCTTCTTCTTCTTCTTCTTCTTCTTCTTCTTCTCCTCCTTCTTGTGTCGGCCAGAAAGGTGCTGATCTCTCTTTTTCGTTTTCTTTTTCTTCTTTTTCCAGATAGATCGGGACAAGCAGCGTTGCTTTGTGGTTTTTGAGGATAGATCGAAGTCTTGGGTTCTTTGGAGCGATATTCAAACAGGTGAGCTCTCCCAGTTTCAGGGTCTGCATTTTGGTTCATTCACTTCTGTGTCTTTGAAGGAGAGTTGGCTTGCAGAAAATTAAAATGAAACACAAAGATGGATATTATAGGGACAGAATTATTTAAAATGAACTTTTATGAAGGTTTACCTCATGTTATAATGTTGTTCCCTCATCATAAACATCACTGGATTGTTGGTTTAATTCTGTCACGCATGTTTGAGAAATCCTTTAATCTTCAGTGGCAACCATTAACGTTTGCAAAACACCTGGGTGGACCTAGTGTTGAGGAGCCCTCCCTTGCAACTCCCCCATTCAGCTCCTTCAGACTAGTCAGCAGTAATTAGCAAATATGTGGTGGGACTGTGCATCTGAACTCATTATAGGAGCTACTTCTCAGGGCAACGTCAGTAAAAACGATGTTAAAGGGTTAATAGAGGAGTGATGACTTCCTGAATGCAGAGTTTCAGAAAGAGCAGGCGTTTTCAAAGGTGTTCCAAGGTGTTAAATTACAAAGTCAAATTTCTTTTAAGCCATATTTGATATAATAATTTATAACAACTGAAGATAACATAGTTGCTCGATTGTGCTATAAAATGCCACTATGTTCCTGGAAAATACATCTGCCCACTGCAGTGACTGTAGAAAAAGCCTCCAACCTTTTGGTTCCCTCTGCTGGCAAAGGGTCAATAGAAACATGAAATGAAGGGAGCCTACTGTTCTGCTGATGAACTCAGAAGTTGACCACCAATGTTATCAGGTCCTGATGTTATATTTGAATGTAATTACTGTTTTCCAAGCAGTAGATGAAACCTTGAAGATGACTCTGAGTCTTTATTTTACAAAACAAAATACCTAAAAGTTAAATTTTTCCATTTCTGCTCCTTTTAATAGGTTTGTAGCGTCACCCTGTGTGGTATATACTATCAGACGCCTTTAGTTCCTCTCTTTCCTTACAGTTAACGGTCGGCTGTATCAGTGCTGTAGCAGTAATCTCTCTTAATGAGAAAGAAAAATCCTCTCAGGAAAGATAAGCAGAGAAACTTAAGTCTGTCCTCTTCTGTCATGACTCAGAAGTTGAAACGATGTTCTTGCCTGATGGCGTATTTGCGCCTGTTTATGATGTATTATAGAAACAAAATCTGGAGCAAAGGTTATTAGAAATGGTGACCTAATTTGCTCTAAACTCTTGTTAGGAATGCAGGTTTAGCAGTCATTCATAATGGGCTTTTTTAGGTGGTATTTTAGGAATGAAGTAAATATTTGGATACCCAAATAAATTTTGGCAGTCCATATCTCTGTCGCTCATTCCCACTAGGCCAGTCGCAATAAGCAATAAATCAATTAATTGCATAATAAATCAAGACAAGCTCATTAATTTCTATTCGCATAATTTTTTGTTTTTATATTTTCTCTCTCAACTAGTCCATTTTTAAAAGAATTTTATTTATTTCATAATTCATAACTTCATAATTCATATTATTCGTTGTTTCTGATATTTTACTTATTTATTTTGGATATTTAAAATGTCTTCCAGTTCCAGTGTTAAATGTTAATTTAAAGTTTTTTGAACTTTGAGAATGTGCTCTTGCATTTTTATGCCATTACCATTATATTTCTTGAAACAACAATACTATCACTTCTCGCAACAACTTCTGGAACAATTTATCGTTCAGTAAAATTGGCTACTCTGACAGACCAACCTTCCACCACAGATGATACTTTTAAGGTTTGATTTTGAACATGCAAAATCAGTATTAAAGATTTCTTTATAAACAGTATTAAAACATTTCAACAGCTGCCCACAAAGCAGCTTTAAAAATAACTTTTTTTTTTTCTTTTTTTTTTATTCTTCCAGCTCAGGAATTTTTTCCCCTTTTTGGCTCTCCAACTTTCCCTAGCTGTTGAATCTTACAGGCATTAGACAGAGAGCTAATCTCCATTATTTACTGTAAGCTACAACTTCAGCTCAGTGACGTGCAGTGAGGTTCATGACTGGTGAGGCATGACACCTCTAGTCACATGTACAAATCCAGTATAGAAACTTATATTGCAGTTTTGACCTTGACCGATTAAAGCTTTTCATTATGCTTCAATCAGTCCTGTTCAACAATATGATGGGAAGAAAACCAAAATCATATTTAAAATGCTGCAAATATCATGGTAAATAAATGTAATATTGAAAGTGAGTAAAAGTGAGAAAACACTGTTCTTTATTTTAAAGCAGAAACGATTAATCGAAGTAATCACAGTTAATATAGTAATCGATTAGTCATTAAATGCAGTATACAGACTCAAAAAATGTAATTCAGTCAAAAAAAACAAAACATATTCAGAGTAGTAAAACTTTTACAAAACAAATACATTTTGCATTTAATATAAAAGACCTTAGTCTGTAAATTTGCTTCAGCCAAATTTCGTCAAGTGGTCCAGTTTTATCTTCACTCGGTTCAAATTCATTAAAGAAATGCTGTTACTGCATTCTAGGCAATAGAATGTTTTGTTTTCTTATTAAAAAAAAAAAAAGATTGAATTATTTATTTGCATCTTTTAATTTATTTCTCATATTGCATAAAAAAAGTTTTAGTGTTTATACATGGAACGTGGTATTTTTTTTATCCGATGAATCGTCAGAATAGTCGACTGATTAATTAGTTACTAAAATAATCATTAGTTTTAGTGTTAGTTTCTTGTAGTTTTGTCTGTGGGTTTGCAGAGGGGGTCCCAGCTGGAAGCTGATGCCGTTTGGGGGGCCATGGCATGGAAAAGCTAGGGAACTTCCCCGTTGTAGGGAGTTCAGTCATAATCCTCATTGAATTATTTTCATAACAGTTTCCTAATTATTAAATATCCGTGGTGCTTGGTTTGTTTTTGCTCTTCTTTTTGCAAATCATTTCCTTATGTTGACCATTTCTTTCCTTTTCAGGGGACGAAGAAGACAAGACTGATGACGATGACGACATCGTGTGCTCCATATGTCAGGATGAGACCTCCGAGGAACCTAACGAGATTGTCATTTGTGACAAATGTGGTCAAGGTATGGTTTCGATTTTTGCCTACATCTGAACAGATTCATGTGTAGAAACGAGAAGAGACAGCAGAAGTCTGTGTGTAATGAATGGTGAGCCTGTTTCAGTAGTTAGTATTGCGGCAGACGTATGGAGTTATTTACATGACAGTAAATGTGTTTGTCATCCAGGCTACCATCAGATGTGTCACTCGCCCATCATTGATGCCGCCGTGATCGACTCTGATGACAAGTGGCTGTGCTCAGAATGTGAACTGGCTTCTTTCTCTGAGGTAGGATTTTAGAACAATGGATTACACAGAGATTTAGTTCTTTTATTTCCTTAAACAAATGTAGACCAATATGACCCCCAGATTGTATTTTCAATTAGAAATAGATATTGCTGTGTTCTCTGAAGGTTTTAATTTTGCACTTGAATTTATGTTTAGATATATTTATTTATTTATTTTCTGCATGCAGAAGGGGAGCATTCTCAAGAAGGAGGCATCCGTTAAGCTCTTTCCAAAGCAAGAACATCAGGAGCAGCATATGGAATTTCATCTCTCCTTCCCATATGCTCCAGAGGAACTAGTGTGGGATCAGGGCCACAAGACAAACATCCAGCAATGCTACTGCTACTGTGGAGGACCGGGGGAGTGAGTAGTGCATGCCACTCTGCAAACATGCTAAAGAATTTTGCCAAATATGTTGCACAAATCGTATGTTGTGTCTTATTTATCAGCATTGTGTGTGTGTGTGTGTGTGTGTGTGTGTGTGTGTGTGTGTTTATTTGCAGCTGGTACCTGAAGATGCTGCAGTGTAACAGGTGTCGGCAGTGGTTCCATGAGGATTGTCTACATTGCTTACAGGCTCCACTGCTCAATGGAGATAGGTGCAAACACTTAACACTAAAGTCTAAAGTATGCGACATGGTTTAGATTGTTTGTTATATTCTGATTTAAAGATTTTACTAAATTATTCCTATGTTAATATGTGTGAGTCATAAATTTTGCTGCAAAACAAAATAATTTGAATTTAGCTCTATAATAAGGTGCCATATCATTTTAGGATAATTTCTGAGGAAGGCAGAGGATATGTAGGCTCGTATATCAATAATGTAAAATGTAATGTGAAATTGAATGTAAAGAAATCATCGGCTAAATATTAAGGTGATACTTTCCTCTTGAAGATGCTGGATGATTTTAACGATCCAAGTGCAGTTCATGTCAATGATGTGGCGTTTTCTCATATTCAGGTTTTTCATCTTCGTCTGTTCAGTCTGCAGCGGTGGACCAGAGTTCCTCGACCGACTGCCTCTCGACTGGTAAGTGAATGTTAGGCTGTAGATAAACTGGAATCTAATATTAAGGTTGTCTTTACATCTGCTGTCACAGATTTATACTTTAAAAATGCTGTTCTTTTCTTGACTGTGATAAAATGCATACATCCTGGTATTTTATTATTTTATTCTCAGTAAGCAACCTATTGAGAAGCAAAACTAAAATTCAATACAAGTTTTGTTCAGTCTCACTGATCTAATCTCTGGTACACCTTTACAAAAATAAGTTTTAATGAGTAACTCCTCTTAATAAATTTATTTAGTGAAATGGCTCTCAATACAAGTTATGAACTATATAAATTATAACTTGTGTTGCTTTATTTTCAAACCTTTTTTAGTTTTTCCATTTTCTGGATGGCTGAGACCAACAAGTAGACAGAAATTAAAATCTGGGAATTATCATAATGTTATCTATACACAATACCACTAATTCCTCTACCTGCCAGTAGAGGCCAGTAGAGGTATTACTGTAGCAGTAATACCTCTACTAACATAGTAGAGGTATTACAGCATCCTCTACTGTGGAATCTTTTTCTATTGAAATTCCACACATCATTCAGGTAGCTAAAAAAGAAAAAACTGAAATGACACTAGTAGTAGAGAAAATTGACCTGCATCATATATAAACTTTTATCAAAAATCAATGCTTAACATGTTTTTTTTTCCCCCTCTAATATTGTAGGAAGGATATTGTTCATCTGTGCCTGTACAACCTGAGTGTGATTCAGAAGAAGAGGTATTTTGATTCTCAGATGCAGCTGATGCCTTACATTAATGACAACTGGGAGCTGCTGCAGCTGGGGAAGGTAAGAAACGCATGAAGCTGTGAAAAACTGAAGAGGGAGACATGTCTGCTCATTCTCCCGTTTTATTTTCTAACTTCATATCATTGAGAACACGTTTTTCACTTTATTTGTTGTTGTAAAGTGGAAAGAGTCAACATGTGTTGTCTATTGGTGCAATATAAGTAAACAAAATTGGGTTGAAGTGGAGTTTTTATGTATTTTGAGACCAGGGATCTCATGCATAAATGAGTGTGCAGTTTTCACACTAAAACTTGGCGTACGGAAAAATTTAGAAAAGTGCGGCGCACAAAAAAAATCGGATGCATAAAGCCGTGCTCACGCATGTGGCCACGCACCATTCCTTTATAACTCCTAATTTGCGGATAATAGAGTGCAGCTGCTGGTCTGCCTTGTCGCCACCCTTACATACATATGTAAATTAGTATAAATATCCTGAAGTCTGCCACCACGTGAAGCAGTAACCATAGCAACGTCGTTGTTTGTAGCAGTATGAGTATTTATAATAATAATAATTCTATATTTTATGTAAAATGTGCTTTGAGGGCACAAGGTCACCTCACAAAAACAAAAATAATACATTTGAAAGAGAAAAAAAAAAATCCAAATAAATAAATAAAGAGATCCTGCAAATGCCTGTTAGATCAGTAGCGCGTCCAGCAGGGATTTAATGAATGACAGTGCGTCAGACACTCCTTTCAGTGGGAATGTGGACGTTTATTCAAAATAGTTGAATTATGTGCATAAGTTGTACATTTACAGAATAGAGATGATTTCTGTTCATAAAGGCGCATTCACAAAGCGGGCGGCCCAACAGTTGGACCGGTACCGGTACCGCACGGCTCCTTCTTTACGTTTTTCTGAGAGCTCCAGGATGCTCAGTCTGGGCAATCTAAACGCTAATAAACCATCATCAACATTTTTTGTGCTCACACACGCTTTATGCATGAGGCCCCAGATGTCTTAAAATCTTGATTTAATAAAGTCAATCAGACAGTCATGTTTCTGTCTTGAGATATCCTTTAGCTAAAGCAAAATCTAACAAAGTTTTAGGTTAATAACTGCTGCTTGTTATAAAAGTTGTGCTGCAGAGGTTGGTGGGCATAACTGGAAATATTCCCCCCAAATTAAATTCTGTTTATGGCTTCTGAAATCTTTGGTTGATCTCTGTTTAGTTCTACTGATCAGATACTAAACACATCTGATTTAGTCTTTCATATGTCATCCATAGCTGGCCAACACACCAAGATCTGAGAGGTATGAAAAAGTTCTGGAAGCCTTAAACGACAATAGCTACACGTAAGTTTTCTCCTGACGTCTTTTTAACTTTAAAACACAAACTCATGATTCTACAATTCAACAATAATCACATTCCTAACTTCTTCGCTTCTCCCGCCTTTTCCAGGTTCATGTCAGGGAAGGAGGTGAAGAAGAAGAAGCACTTGTTTCGACTAAGAATCTTTTTCCCGCCTGCTCCTCCCAACTGTACTGAACCCACATACACTGTGATGGGGGAGCCTTTCCACGAGATCACCATAAAAGGATGCAAGCCCGCCAAAAGCTTCTCTGACATGAAGTAAGATGGAAAACCTTTCATTAATACATAACATTTTTAAGGTGGCGTGGCCAGTATGATATTCTCACCACGAGTGGAAACGCCACAGTGTCTTGTTAATGTACAGTGGGTGGGCTTGTGAGGAGAGCCAGTTCTCTTCTCTCAGATTTACGGCCTGTTATGAAGCATCTGATTTCAAACTCTATAGTGAGAAGATAATGTAGAACCTTTTCCTGTCCTCGTGTGAGCAGCTTCGTTTTGTCCGACTGTACATTCATTGAATTGTAGTATATTCAGACACCAAAACTTGCTTCTGTTTTGTTTTTTTTGTTTTTTTCTGTTGATCAAACTTCAACAATCTTAGGTGCTTTTATGTAAAACATAAAAGAAACACTTACTTCCACTTTTGCTAAAAAATAGTTGAACATTTCCTACCATTATGTATATTTTCTCTTTTATATTTATTATTTGGATTTTCATCCTTGGACTGATGCAAAATTTAAATTTTAGTGGAAATTTAAATGAAAATTTTCACTAAATTTGGTTGTGTGTATGTATATCTGTGCGCCTGTATGCATTATTTTCTTTATTATTGCAAGATTTAGAACATGAATATATGGAAGTCCATTTCTGCCAAGAGAGACAAAATAAAAGTGCAACAGAAAGTCATAATTATGAGGAGAAAGTCATTCTATTTCTTTGAGGTTTGCTTCATTATATCATAATCATGACTTTAAATCACATAAATTACCTTCTATCTCAAAATAACAACTTTGTATTTCATAATTCTGACTTTAAAACTCATAATTATTACTTTGAATCTCGTAATTATGACTTCAAAACTAAATTATGACTTCCTGTCATAATTTGTAGTTTTTCTTTCATGACAGAAATGGACATCCATATGAATAGGCCATATATAACTCGCTTTATCAGCTGGTTAATTGGTCAGTTTACTTGTTGGGTGATCTTAAGTGATGGAAGTGCTTCTTTTTCCAGGCACTTGAATTTCTTTTTTTGTAGCAAAGTGAAAAAGTTTGCAGCTTACAGTTTGCCAGGTGATGGAGGCTAATGCGCTACATGCATGTAAAGACAACTCTGGTTGCGCTGGTGCTTTCTTTAGCATCGTAAAAAGAAGTTTTTAGACTGTGAAGCTATAATAGTTTTATAAACTTCATACTTTCATACTGCCAAACCAGCCAACGCCGACTGAGCAAGTTTTGTTTTTTTTATTCAAGAATGTGTAAATCATAAAAACGCTCTTCGTTTTCTGTCCCTTCACCGTTTCATGCTTAATGCCTGAACAGTCATGCTGACTTTATGCACAGCTGTCATAACTGTATCTGAAATGTTGGTGTTGTCACTGCAGGATCCCTGTTGCTTTAACCAATGGCATCGAAAAGAAGAAGAAGAAGAAAAAAAAGAAAAAGAGGAAGCAAGAAGCTCGCTGTCTGGAGACACTGGCTAAACCACAACGGTCCAACGAGCCATCCCTGGTGTGTGTGCGTTTCTGTTATCATGTATGCATTAGTGAGCCTGAGCTGGATTAGTGCTTTCTGCTGAGGAAAACAGATTGTTTTACGTTGAGCTCAAACGTTCATGTATGAAGAAAACGTGACTCCTTCCTGTAGATGCTGATGAATTTCTCTCCACTTTATCAGGAAACCAGAAAGCCGGACCCCCCTGCACTGGATCATTTGACCTCTGTTAAGTAAGTGATTGACTTCTTGTCTTGTTCTGTTCTTTGTTTGGGAGATGTTTGTGTGTTTTTTGGTGTTGAACCCTGACACATTAGTGGCGTTGTTGTCAGTGAGTCTGTGTGTAGCGTAAACAACACCGCATCATGCTGTGAGGACGCTTTTCTGCAGCAGGGATAAGGTTAGTTGAAGGGGAAATTTGAATCAGTTAAAAAGAAGAATGGCCTAGTCAAAGTCCAAATCCAAAGAGAAGCTGTTTCATAACTTGATAATTGGTGTTCAGATTGCTCTCTATTCAAGATCAGCCACCAGTCCCTCAGCTGAAGCCTGAATGTGATGCTTGAATGACTGAAAAATACCAGGTTCCTGTTATGGCTCAATAAGTGACTGTTGGGCTTTTTGTGTGAAAATCTGCTACAGACTGTCAGGAGTTTAACCAAAAGGTTCAGCCTCTACAAACTGAAGAAACTTAGAAGAGAGGGACTTGAAGTCGTCCACTGCACTAGCTGCGTTCCCACTGACCGTATAACTGCACAAATTGGAATCACAGAAATAAATTTGGGCAACGGAAAAACAGAAATAAAAAAGTAATAATTAACTCACGTTGATTACGTTTTTGTGCTATAATGAAGTGGTTTTTTGGCTGTATCAAAATTGGTGTATTCACCAAAATGCAATATAAACTCGTTTCACATTACACCAATCATGTGATCAGCAACCAGACGTTACTACTGGTGAGACAGGTGAAGAAAATGTCAGGAAGTAATTGTAGGATGGCATGTTTTTTAATGATTCATGGCGTGAACAAAGTCTTTCATGCTGGATTTTAATTGCATTTCTTATTTAAAGAAATGTTGAAAAGAAGTGGCATAATTTAGTCCCAAAAAGGGTTTATTACCAGGTATTATTGAAACAGTTGTTTGTTAAATCATAAAACACTATTTTGTGTGCCATCTTAGTTTTTCTCTGCTTTTCACACATTGTTTCCTCCAATTGTTTTTCCGTCTCTGCAGCACCAGAAGTAGCAAGCCTCTGCTGTTTTCTCAGTCTTCTGATGTGGAATCCATTGATGCCCTCAGCAGCTCAGAAACTACCTCAACAATCACTTCTAGACAGTCCAGGTTGGCATTTTATTAAGCTCGGATCTTCCAGGCAGAGACTCAAACACACAAAAGAGCAATAAAACAAATGTTCTCATTTTATGGGGTTTTCTGTGATAGATCAGCAAAATGTAGCACAAAAAATGAAGTGGTGCATGGCTTGCATCCAAGCTCTGACTAGTGTGGTTTGCATTTGTCCTTCACTTTGATGTCGCTAAATAAATTCCAGTACAACCAGTTACATTTAAAAGTCAGCTAGTTAGTCAAACCAGTCCCAATGTGTGTTTCATTTAATCTCAGCATAAATACAGATTTTCTGTTAGGCCTCAGAGGTTATTATTATGCTGCACAATGCTGAGTGCCGTCCACCCATTGTTTGCAGCAACAGCAGGAATACTGTCTTACAGAAATAATTACCTCTTTAACTTCTGTTCATAATGTCACATTACAGCCACAAACACTTTGCACAGAGCTCCAGAGAAACGGTCCAACCAGGGCCTGGTGTTTAGTTTGGCAGGTGGATGCCTCTCTGCAAATAAAGTGATGTAGTTTTTGTCACGCATCTACATCAATGAAAGCAGATTTCTGCATTCAGATGAAGAATGTTGGAGCCTTAAAGGCGCTTACAGAACAGCCTTGTTTTCATTTAAATCATGTCGTCACATGAAGACTGAGAGCTAAAGATGGAGAGGCAGAAAAGAAAACTCTCAGGACCATAAAACAGAAGAAAGAGAGAGCCTATAATGTGTCTGGATAAACCTCAGAAAGTCTGTAGTGGTTCTGAACTCTTATCGTTCTAGTTTTCAGTGTAGATTTTGCTGATTTTTCATCAAATTAAAAAAAATCATATTTTGCTTCTTTTCTGTTCTTTCAGCCTGTACACTTCCAACAAGACGGCAACAGCTGCCTTCAACATGCCTTTCGCCTCTCCACCTTTAAAACGGAAACGCGGGCGACCACGGCGAACCCCGAAGCCCCCCCGACCGGAACTGCCCCCTCCTCCTCGGCTCCCGGACGCAAGCGTCTCGGACACGGAGACGTTTGCCGCCCTGCCGGGGCTCCACCCCACAGACATAGTCCACGGCATGGACCCCAGCACCCAGCTTTCCCACCTCAAGAGCTCCATCAGCAACTACTTCGGGGTGGCGGGGCGCCTGGCGTGCGGGGAGAGATATAAAGTCCTGGCCCGGCGGGTCACCATGGACGGCAAGGTGCAGTACCTGGTGGAGTGGGAAGGAGTCACTGCCTCGTAGCTCGATGGCTCAACCAGTTCTAACAAAGAGCTGATGGTGTGTATTCAGAGTGTTAGGTGATTATATGCCCTGATTATCATGCATGCATGCAAACACGCACACACACACACACCCACAAACACGCACGCACGCGCCCCCCCCCACACACACACACAGGGTATGTTCTCCAACTGTGAAGCAGCACCAGAGAAGCTGGATCACTGGATCCCTCAGAGGAGTTTGATCTGAACTTTTTCTTTCCCTGCTGCAGTTATTCAGGGGCAAATAATTCCTCTCTCCACTCTACCTGTAAGCTTTGACTAATATTTCATGCATCATGTTTTTTTTTTCTCCCCCTAAATATACTTGCTTGTTCTTCAACAAGTTAAGTAGTAAAAGAGGGGAAAAAATCTCTATATTTTCATTCTTTGATTCAACCATCAACAATTTTAACATTACATTTTTTCCTTTAGCTCGTTTTAAATGTTGAGTTTTTTGTTTTTTCTCTAACTGTGCCCTCTCTCTCGCCCGTCTTGTCCCTCTTGGTGTCTCTGATTTCCAGAGACACCAAGGATTTGCTAACAAGCAGATCAGGAGGAACTCAGAGAACGAACGCGCTGCTGCAAATGTTTATTTTATATAAAGCTATACCACAAACATGATTATGTCATATTTTTATAGAGGTCTTTTGTTTACCAACGGAGATTTCGGTTGATTCTTTACTTGCACACGCTGTGTTTTGTTAGAAAATCATCTCATTTGAACAAGCAAGAGCTGCTCAGACAAGGCAGTATTTTTTATTCAATATTTTTATATATTTCCTACTGAATAAAAGTGTGCAGTTCTTTTTAAAGTGTTCTGATTGAAATTAGGACTTCAGTTTAACAGACCTGAGTTTGGTCTGGTAAAAATTCATTATGCTAGGAATGTGTTTTAATCAGTTTGTAACTTTATCTGCTGCTGCTTATGCAATTAAAGTTGCATAAATGAACAAATATTCTTCCATAGACAAAATGTTGTTTTTTTTTTTGTTTTTTTTGTTTTGTTACATTTTGGGCAGCCCACTCAGGACAATACCACCAAACTTCACTCATATAGCCCAGCCGTTGTAACTAAGCCGATTTTGCGATGGATCACGTTATTTCTGTTGTCCATGTTGATTTCTCATAGCTTTTTGTCATTATTACACATATATAAGCTTATTGTTTTTTCTGTTTACTGCTTGTTTCAATTGGGTTTGAAAGAAGAATCCGCCTCACTGAAGAAATTGCTGTACGTCATTGCAAGAAGAAAACCTTTAGTTAGAACTGTTGTCTCTTTTGAGAGATGTCTCTGCTCTTGTTTAAACAGAACGTCTCCTTGTCGGCGACGCAGTGAGTGCATTTAATGCCTACATGTTTCCATTATTGACTTGCTACAGGTTTCTTAAGCCAAAGAACGTCCCTGTAACGTCGTCGTCGTTTTTTTATTGGTTGACGTGTTACTAGTGAAGCAGGGTTTTTTTTCTGTTTTATTTTGTTTAGGGATAAATAAAAGTTGGTATTTCAAACTGTTTTGCTAAACATTATTTTTTTTTCTATTACTGATGTTAACTGTATATGATTTTTCTAATAAAATTAAGATCCATGACTATAAATGATCTTGTCATTTCTAAATCGACAGGTGGAAACTAAATATAAACATTTTATTTACTTTTTTTCCTGTTTGAACGTTTGAGTTTAATCAATAGATGTGCACAGTTGCAGATTGAGAGACTTTTACTTGGGGCTTCAAGTGAAAAATGAAAATTCTCTATGTAAATCTAGTCAACACTGTCGTCGTATCACCGTCTCTTTTTGGAAAACAAAGACAAGTTTTAGGTACAAATGTGCTTTATCTCATTAGCCAAAAATAACAATAATAAAATGCTTTATTTAACGTCCTTGAAAATGGCCGCTGTCCCCATTTCAGCTAAGCATCCCAGAACCTCATTCGGAATACTTATTATATTTTGCATTTCTGGGATTTAAGGCATTGGTTTTGCCTTTAAAATCTAAAATCTCATGAAATTGACCTCGCTTTGAGAGGTTTCTGTATCATGTCCACATTGAGAAATGTTTTCTGTCAAAAGCAACATTTTTACCCCAAACTTTAGAGTAATTTTGATTTTTAATATTCTGGAAAAACAAGCGATTAGTTTTTAGAAGTATGATTTTAAGAACATACAATTTAAAGAGAGGGGTGGGACTCCCCTCCTGGGTGTGAGCTATTTGTCACCTGGAGAGAAGAACAATGGGTGCACCCAATGTGGCTGATGGACATATTTCGGTGGTTACTGCAAAAAATTATTACTGAATGTAATAAATCTTTTGTTGTTACCTGTTAATTTTCCTTAAAAAGATCACACTTGTAATTAAAACCCAAATCCTTTCTGCCAATGTGTAGATTTTTTGCTATTGATTCTTGTTTAATGTTAAAGATTAAATGTTTTATTGTCATATGCACAGTAACAAAATGCGTTTCCTTGAACAATGAAATTCTTACTTTACTGCCCACATTGGATGCCAGAAATGTAAAGTTTAGGTATAAAATAGAGAATATATAACAAAGCTTGTGAAAATGCAACAAGAACAAAAAACAGAAATAGAAATATGAAGAATATACATTTGCATATATTTAAGATAATGAGCTACAATGTATGTTCAATATTAGTGAGTAAAACTGATTTTACAAATGATTATGATAATCCCAGTGTCAGACAAGCATAGTTACATGTGTAATTGTATGTAAACAGATCTGAGTAGAAGTAATGGTGGAGCTGTGGTTCCGTCACAAAGCTGAAAAAACGAGCCACAGTCTGTGCTTCCTCTGGCCGGTGTACTGTTACGGAATACTCCCTCAAAATAAACCTGTCACTCCTCCCCAACTTCCGCGTATAACTGTGTGACGGCGAAAGGAAAACGACTCGACCCCAACACACGCGCCGCTGTTCGCTGACCCTGTCGCATATCAACCAATCACCTCACAGAATGGCTTAGCTATCCAATTATAAAGTACGTTGTTGGCATGTGGGCGGAGACTAAAATTACAAACCGTTCTGCCTCGATTTCCAGTAACCCGAGAGATTTATTGAAATATAGTTGAGAAACAAATGCTTTTAGCTTCTTATCCTCCGGTCATCTAAGGTAATAGTTCAGGTGAAGTAGAAGTGATGTATAGTGTTTAATTAACTGCTTTTATAACAAAAAACAAGGCTAATGACAAGCTAACCACCTGTTGGTGTAAAGAGCTCCTCTGTTTACATTCATGTTAGCGTCGTTTATTGGCAACACAGTGTTCCGTTTAAAATCGCGAAGAGAGACCAGTTTTTATTTCAACTTTAGACATGTAGCCATACGACGAGCTGGATAAAGTTAAGTTTAGTAAGGCTGGTCGTTATTTAAGCTGAGGAACGACATTCAGGCGGTTCTGTTCTGATGTCTGACATCGAGGAGAAATTTAGCAAAGATGTGTTCGGCCTGCAGAGTCTGATCTGATCCAGGGAGCTGAGCTCTGCCACCGGGGTGTGGGACAAACTAAGGTGAGCAGAGTAAAGATCAGAGGTCCAGTCAGGTCTGAATGAATTAATGCGACGATGCAGAAACTGGAGGAAAATGATGTACAACAACTTCAAGATCTGTATCTAGTTCTGTATTGACGTTGAAGCTTTTCACATTTTGTAAAGTTATGACAAAATATTGTTTCATTGAGATTTTCTATTAAAGACCAGGGTTCCTACAAGCCTTTTCTTTTTACCCTTAGTTCACCTGAATAAAACTGTAGAGCTGAAAATGTTAAGTTTTTGTCTTTTGTGTTTGATAAAACATGGGAAATGTACTATATATATTTTTTAAAAAGCACAATTTTATATCTATTTTTAGACTTTAAAACAAATTAAAACTTGAAGACCTTTTTAAAGCCAAGCCATGCCATGTCCCTGCCTCTCTGTGTCCAGCCTGTAGGGATGGCGTCTGCTGCTGCTGCGAGGAAGAAAGGCGGCTGCGTTCGCCAGGAGAACGCCTGCCTGATCGCAGATGAGCAGTTCCGCAGCAACCTGGACGCCCCGCAGTTTGACCCAGAAGCTTCCAATCTGCAGGTTGGACATGCATCCAGCCCATCTAAACCCCCCTCATGCAGACACACACATAAAAGAAAAGAGAAGTGTGCTTCAGTTCCATGGTTGCAGTGATACATTAGTGTTTTCTTTGGCAGGTCCATCACAGCCTCTCCAGGGTCATGGTTAGCAGCAGCATGGCGACCATGAGCGAACACATCCATCAGCTGGAAGCTGAGCTGGAGGCTCAGACTGAGGAACTGAAGTGAGGGAGTCAAACTCATTTTCATTTGGGGCCACAAGGGCCATGAAGGGACACTCACAACTCTTTGAGAATGTATATATATAATTTTAACATGTTTTCTACAATGATATAATTTGACACTATACAAATAAGAACTGATTTGACTTATCAAATAAAGTTCAATTTCTGTGGCCCTCCAAAGTCTAGAGGGCCACAGAAATGGCTATGATGGGTCAGTTTTGGCCCATGGGCCTTGAGAAAAGGCTCCGTTTCACTTATAAAAAGCTACTTTTCAGGAGATGTTTTCTGATTTGTAATAAAAAAAATCTCTTATACATTGGAAATCAGAAGTTTACATACACTGAATACAAAGATACACGCACATCTGAAGTTAGATCAGACCAAACTTCTGTTTTTTTAGGTCAGCTAGAATTACCAGAATTATTTTTATTTTCTAAATGCCACAATAGTAAGAGAAATAATCTGCCAGATTTATTCATTAATGTCTGACTTGCTTAGTTTAAACTCTAAACAGTTTGCACCGTCCATGTTTTATAGGGCAGCGGAGCTGAGGGCGGAGTCCTGCCAGGAAGCTGCCGATCACAGTGAGGCTGTGGTCGCCACGGTTACCGAGGAACTGAGGATGCTGAGAGAGGAGCTGGAGAGCAGAACAGCAACGGGAAAGAGGTGGTGGCTTTAGACCTGCTTCCACCTGGACGTAAACGAGGGATTACTTACAATCCTGATTGTGTTTTGTTGAGCTCAGGCAGTGTTTTTCAAAGCGTGGCCCGCGGCCCCTCGGTGGCCGATAGGATGCTCTGTGAGGGCCTCAGAAAGTTGGAGAGAAGATTAGAGAAAAACAATTTAGCCCCAGAAATTTTTTAATCTTCAATTTTTCATCATAGCTTTTGTTTTCTTTTATTCAATCTTTTTTGTAAGTATAAAATATAAGTTAAAATCATTGATTTAAACATGATTTCTAATGCTCATTGTCTGATTGGCTGCCAGTCAAGCTGCTTTGCTTCGTCCGCCAGCTTAGCAAGCAAGAAATTGAAAAGTTTCTGACAAGAAAAAAAATAAAACCCACAAAGGAACCGTCCAGCATCCTGCTGCAAAGAACCATAAGAATTGTCAATATAAACTACCTTTTGATGTAATTAATATTAAACATTACATATCGTCTTATAATCAAAAGAGTGGATTGTGATGACAAAATTGTATCATCTGGTAATAAAATTTTTCGCCACAGAACTCACGGTCAAAGCTATGAGGCAGCATTTCTGCTAAATAAATGTAATAATCAACAGAGGGTAAAAGACATTGTAAAAGTTGATGTTGCTTTAAATATTTTGTCTCATTTTCTGTGAGTTAATCCTCTTTGGGGTTACATGTTTGGGAACCCCTGATCTAAACTCCTCTCCTCTCAGAGCTGAGCAGCAGAGGAACCAAGCTCTTCAAAATGCAGAGAAACTCAAAGAAGCTTTCAACGATTACAAAGACACATTTTCCATTAAACTCCAAAAGGTAAATTTTTACTCAAGACTGTCTTCTTATTTATGACAACTAAAAACCTTTTCTTGCTTGTTGACGCTGGAGATGTTTTGTCATTTTGCGCCTTCGAGGTGGTGGAGAGTGAGACGACGCTGAAGGAGAGTCTGATGGAGTCTGACAGAGAAAAGCAGGAGTTGGAGGTGAAGTTTTCTGCGTTGGAAAGAGAGCGAGCTGAGCAGAGCCAAACGGTTAGGTACTGAGCGTCTTCTGTCGAGTAGAAACATAAAGAAGGCTGTCGACGCCGCTTTTTTTCCCCAGCATGCGCTTCACCGGCAGCGTTTTGTTTTCCACGCAGCCAGCTGCAGGAGGAGCTGAGGCAGGGCGGAGCGGCTGCGGCTCTCCTCCAGGCCCAGTTGGAGCAGGCGGCGCGCAGAGCCTCCCAGCTGGAGCAGGAGCTCTCAGAGCGGGGGGCCGAGTGCAGGGAGGCGGCCTCCTTGCGCAGGGAGGTGGAGGAGCTGCGGACGCTGACCCGTGACCAGGAGCAGAAGGTGACCCAGACCCAGGCTGAGCTGTCCGCCCTGGAGGCCGTTCTGGCTCTGCTGCACCTGCAGGAGGTGGGCCGGCTTTCCACTCCCACCCACAGGCTGAGTTTTGTTTCCACACATATAATCTGGTGTCTGTGTCCAAACCCTGACCCTGAAGTCAACCTAAAAATAACAAACCTGATTGTGTGTTTGATTGCTGATCCTGTTGAAGGGAAGGAGCTTCAGTCTTCTTTTTTTGCTTTTTAATTTTTGAAGGCTCCTGCAGGACCAATCTGCTCCAATCCATGCATGCTGCCCCCAGTGGACTATTCAGGAGCTGCACATCTGCTGAAGCTGAAGCCAGGTAGGCTCCAGATCCTTCATCATCAACTGTAAGGCTGAGCTTCAGGGTTTCTTTTTCTGATGCCATTTCATCAATTCCTATCAGAGATGCCAATAACTGTATCATGAGCTGTTATGTTAAATGCATGCATAGGATTTTATTCCCATGCTGAACAGATTAGCTTAAATTACATAAAGAATTTTGTAGAATGTTCAGTGAGGCTATAGCACTGCAAAAAAAGATGAAACTATTATTAACTTCATGAAGTTTTTTTTTTCATGCATGCTCTGAATTAGCTAAACATTCATTTTAAGGGTGAAACAGGAACACTATAGTCATAACTTCCTCACTTCAATATATTTTTACTGGTGCACCAATTTCAGTTTTCCGGCCGATCATTGATCTCTAAATAGCCTGACCTGCTGATTCTGGGTTTGACCGATTCTTGGGGGGGGGGTTGTATTAAAAGTTGCGAAATATAACAACAAAAATATTTGCGGGAGTAGATAAAATTAATTTCACAGGTAAGTATCACTTGATCCATTTTTTTGGAATTTTGTTGTTGTTGTTGTTTTATTTCGTGTGTTTAGTGGTTGTTGTTTAGATTTAAAATTTCTTCCAGCTCCAGTTTGAACTAAAAGAATATTAAGAAAATCACAGCCAATTTGTAGGCACACTCCTAGTTTTTTTTTTTCTTTTGTTTTGTTTTAGTTCAGTGACAGACTGTTTGGGTTTTATGTGCTCTATGATCTTTGTTTAAATGTTGACTAGATGGATAAATGGCTAAAAGAAAAAGTTTGGGATGGATGGAGAACTTCTTTTGTCATAACTCTAAGTCACATGATCCAACAGTGCAGATTTAGTTATTTGTACATACAAATGACCTGCTAACAATAAATAATGAATAATAATAAAAGAGATAAAGTTACATCCCAGTATTCCAAAGGGACACCAGCATGTACAGTAGGTGGTTGGCTGGATAACGTACCATGTGCCACTGCTTCCAGGTGAGGGCTACCAGCATCTGCTGCGGGTCCTGCAGGTGAAGGAGGCCGAGCGGCTGAAACAGCAGAGCCAGAAGGAGCGGGTGCAGGAGCGTCTGAGCAGAACCCAGGAGGAGATCTCCGCCCTGCAGAACTCCATGGCCCAGAGAGCCTCCCACTACCAGAACCTCCACACAGAGCTGCTGGAGCGGGGCAGCCAGGCCACGGACGCTCAGAAAGAGGTCACTATGCTTTCTCACCGTTACTCCTCAGGCCTTTGAAGCGAAACTAAGGACGATCAGATATAAGTCTGAGCAGCACATACAGTATACCGTACATAGTGGCATTCCTTTTAAGGAACAAGGTGCCCGAAAGCCGACAGAGGTGATGTGAAATGCTAACGATCTCATTTACATCTTAATTCATCCAAAACTGTAGCTATGTATTTCTCAAAACAGGCAAATACTGACAATGATTGATTCACAATGTTGTTTTAAACGAGTGAAACAGATTGTGAAAAGAACACAATTTAATCTAATTATATATATATATCCTCTTGAACATTTCCCCCCGCAAAAAAAGTATGTCTGTATGATCAGATGCTAAGCCATGATTACACCTCAGATGACATGTTGTATAACATGTTTTGTCATTGGCTTGTAAAACAGTTCTCAAAACAACCAGTTGAAATAGTTCATAAACAGGCATAAAAGCTGTCGGATAAAAACCCTAAAATCCTATTTTCACTTCTCATCTCATTAAAAAAAACAAACAAAAAACTTAAAATTGGCTTTTGGAAAAATATTTTGGCCAAAAATATCAACATTGAGTATATGTGAAGATATGTAGATTTTAAGATGGTTTTATGTATTTCTTATTCTGTAGTGTTATTTTGTGTGTGTGTGTGTGTGTGTGTGTGTGTTTTTTTTAGTCCTTTTATTTATTATTATCTTGCCTGTCAATGGGACTAGAGATGTAAATTAGCCACTGAGCTATAATCTTATGTATTTATATGTAATGTTTATTAGTAGTTATTGTCCCATGTCTAAAAATAAACTTGAACATGCTGGCGAACCTTTTTTAAAGCACTGATGCTAGAAAACAATGTTGAGAGTTTTGAAAATAAAAAAGAAGAGGAATCTTTTATATATATATATATATATATATATATATATATATATATATATATATATATATATATATGCACGTGCCATATGTTTTTTCTTTCCCTGTCTTACTTTACCTCAGTTAAAAAGAAAAAGCGCTCGGGTTTCTTCGCTGGAGAAACAGCTGCAGGAAAAAAGCTCAGCATACAGTCTGGCCGCTCTGAAGAACTCCGAGCTGGAAAAAGAGCTGAAGGTACAGTCACTCAAACCTTTTCACTTTAACTTCATCAGCCATTAGCCATAAAATTGCGCATACTGAAAGTACGAAAATGCATTTGCTTAATGGAAACACGGCTATTTAGGAAAAAAAGAATATCACTTTTTCAATAAAGTTTTTTGCGCCAGAATGAGGTGTTTTTTGTTTTGTTTTGTTTTTTTAGCTGTATCAAGATAGGCGGAATTCGCAAAAAGGCAATAAAAACACTTTTTCCGCATCATTTCTGTCACGTTACTACTGGCGAAAACGCCGAAGACGACGACAGGAAGTAGTAGGAGGATGATGGCTTGCTTTTTTTCCCGGAAAATGTGCAGCTGGCTCCACCAGTTCTCTCACAACATCACACAGTTCATAAAACGTTGTACGTTATTCCAACGTGTTGAATCCATAGGGCTTCTGTAAAATCATAGACTAAAGTCTCCCCAAAATGCCCAAGTAGGCTTAGAGTTCCAACGGCTGAATAAGACGCCGACGTCTCCTCTCATTGGCTAATAGAGCGCTAGCGCCATGGCTGAGTTATGAATGTATCTCATGTAAGTGTTTACATCGGTCACTGCCACACGAGTTTTAATAACTTATCGTGCAAACAAGCTTATTCACAAATGAATTTAATTTCTTATTTAATGGAAACACTGCAATTGCCAATGGTTTTTTGTCATTAGCAGAATATAGACAAAGATTTGTTTTGTACACATTTGTAATGGAAAGGCAGCTAGAGACTTTGGCTCTGATCTCATTACAGGAAAAGAGCAGCAGCCTTCAGCAGTACCAGGTTCTGATGAGCAGAAAGCAGAAGGAGCACCAGAAGGCTCTGGATCTGTGTAAACAGTCTCACTCTAAGCAGCTGGCTGAGCAACAGCATAGGATAGAAATGGTAACATAAACTCATCAGCTCCTTTGGCAGCATCAGCTAAGCTAACAGTGGCTCTGTGACTTCTTGTAGCTGCAGTTGTCTGTGGAGGAGATAATGGCCCAGATGTTGGAACTGGAGCAGCAGCTGGGTTCTGTTCAGACGGAGCGGGACAAGGCTCAGAAAGCTGCGCTGCTGCTCCAGACCTCTTTGGATCGGCTCACGCAGGCAAGGCAGCATGTAGGTTCCATTCCCATACGGGACAGAACAGAGGAGTTTATACGGTGATGAAATGTTCTGTTTCCTCATTCCAGGAGAGGCAGGTTGAAGTTCGACGCAACCAGGAGATGCTGCAGAGTTTCAAAGATCAGGCTGCTCACTCTGCCACCATGGTTTGTACAGGAGCCATGAACACAACATGGAAAAGTCACAAGAAGTATGTTTAGGATTTTTTTTATGTCTGGGTAAACATGGAAGAAAATTTAAATTTCCAAATCGTATTCCCTATTAGGGTGTCTAAAAGTTTCCATTTGTTCATCTCTTCATCCATCCATCTATCTGACAATTTTATTTTCCAGGAGAATCTACAGGTTTCTAGTTCATGCCTTCAGAAGGAAATGTTTTCTAATTTACAGGAGCCACGAGTAAAAAGATGTTTTATCCACCATCGATAACCTGCTTTGTGTTTCTCCACCGCTTAGATATCTGAGCTGCAGTCCTGCCTGTCGGTGAGCAAGGAGGAGCTGAACTCCTACCTGCAGCAAATGGAGGAGCTGAAGAGGAACCATGAGACAGAGCTGCAGAGGAAGAATGAAAAGGTCCACACTGGAAATGTCTGTCAGTTGATTTAGCAGAGCGCAAGGCAGTTAAACACGCACACCTGTCCTCTCTCCTTGTTGCTTTTTCAGATGTCTTGTCTGCAGGAAAAGCTGCACAGCACCAGCCTGGTCTGTCAGAGCTCCAGTGAGCAGAACCTGCAACTGCAGGAGTCTCTGCAGCAGCAGCAGACCATGCTGACCGAGAGCACGGCTCGGGTCTCTGAGCTGGAGGAGAGCCAGAGCCAATTGCAAAGACAGGTGAGGCTAACACACACACACACACACACACACACACACACACACACACACACACACACACACACACACACACACACACACACATACAGAGCCTGGTTTCCATGGGCAGTGGAAAAGACAAATAGTGCTTCTTCTAAATTAACACTGAAGCAGTATGTAAAAAGCACAATGAACAAATCATTGGAACTTAAATAGAAAAAACAAACAACTAAATACATAAAGCACGCCTATTTAACGACACCGAAGCTTCTTCCTGTTAGTTGTAATGCGGTTATGAATGAAAAATTTCACATTTGGCCATGTTCAATTTTTTTTAAAGCCACTGGTAGACCTTTAAGCATTTTTCACAGTGATGTGTTCCTGGCACTGTGGAAGATTTTATGAAAGCACCCAGGTGTTTCTCGACGGCATGAACTTCGTCTGCAGTCCACACTGTTCTCTTTGCAGGTTCTTTGCCTTAAAAAGGATCAGATAAGCAAACTGAGAAACCTCAGAACTCATTTAACAATAAATACATTTATAAATATTGTCTTTGAACAACACAGCATAAGGCATGCTATATTAATTGGCAGTAAACAATTTTTAAACTTAGAATAATTTTTTAATTCATACTATTGAAGTCATTTTTATAAAAAATATAGATGGGCAATGAATCAAAATAGTCAAAAGCATACCTTCACCTCATGAAACATTGTTTCCAGGAAATGTTTCGAATGTGACAGCCATTTTAGTTATTTTACTGACCAGTATTATCCCAAAACTATGTATATTATGTAGACTTGTACTTGTTAAAGTAGTTTTTTGGTGATTCATGTCAAAAACCTGACAAATACAAACGTGTGTCTGCAGTGAACATTCTGAAATAAAACTCACTATCCTGTCACTCTGTCATGATGTGTTGTTTTGAAGTGAACTCGAATGCAGAGAGGCAGAGACAGCTTGTAGATAAAAAACACAGGAAGCACATGGAGCCAGAGTCAAACAAAACAAGAAGAGTCAGCAGGACAATAAAGGAAAGTAAAGGAATTTAAAGGGAGGACCCAGCAAGGTGGAATGAGAGAGAGGTGAATAAATCCTGGGAGTGTGGCTGCTGGAACAACAGACCGGGCTGTTGACTAAGAGGTTGCAGGTGTGAGGGAGAGAGAGAGAAAATGGCACAGGGGGCGAGGGACAGCACACTACAGTCTAACCAGAAATTGATTCTAAGGCCCACTCCCAATACACCCTCTGCCCCTCTATGAGTTGTGGACTCAGTCTAAGTACATAAGGGTTGTATTGGTTTACCTTTGAAGCAAGGAGATACCTTTCAGTGGTATCTCCTCTTGATCATCATCTGTTGAGGATGAGGGTGGTGGTTTATATTTCCTGGATGGTGGTGGTGTCATTTCATTTCTATTTTGAGGAAGGGTTTGCACTTCTGATGGTTCTACGAAAATTAGAGTAGCATGTTTGTCATGATAACATTAACTGTAAATATAACAATTCAGATCTTGGGCTGTACTTAAGGAAAATAAAGTAAAGATTTGTTAAAGAAAAAATCAATTTTAGAAATGTATTCTAATTCTTAAGAGTTAGGACATCCTATGAGAACCTTGATCTTTCCATTTAATTACAAACAACTCAACTATGTGCTCAAACCAGGTTATACATAAAGTGGAAGAAAACTAACAAGTTGCTCTAAAATACCTTATATTGTATAGTAACTTCTCAAAAATCTTACCAATAGCAGAAGACATTTCCTCATCCACAGCATTGTTGCCATCCTTGTTGTTATCATCCGAGTTTATCTTTTCTGTTTAAACCACAAAAAAACATGTAAATTGAAGGATTGACTAAATAATCAGTTGTGCCAGATTTGGTGAATCATCTCACAACTGGGCAGTTTTTGTTGTTATTTTGCAGTTAGAATTTTTCTTAGACGAGTGGAAAGGTTAGGAGCCTGGTCAAGTTTTGAATTGACCTATTGAAAATACATTTTAACCAATCAATTCCAATAATGAACTCATAGCCCTCTGAACTGCGTTGCAGAAGATGTGTAATTCAGTTGTGGTGGAACTTGGCTCGTTGTGAGCTTGACATGTGGAGGAGCATTCCTGTGCAAACTTCAAGTAGTGAGTCTGCAGCCCGGACAATTGGCAGGTGATGTTTAGAGTGGGATTTTTCAGTAGACAGAAAGCAGCTTCTGGGAAGCAGTTTGACCAGCTACAGTCTCTCTAGCCTATATTAAATGTTCAGTCAAGTTTTTAAAGCTGCAAATGACACACAGAACAAAGGACAGATAGACATACCATCCGGGTCGATCTGAATTTCATCCAACTTCTTGCCATGAAACTCTGCCAATCTTCCATTTTCTAAGGCCATCAGAACTTTGCTGACCTTGGCAAGTTGTAGGGTCTTCTCTGGAAGCCAGTAGAACTCACAATGAATTTGAATGTCATGTCCCAAAAAAGTTGCCAGTTGATCCATTTCTTTTTTTTTTTTCCCCACCAGGCGTTTTTTTTTTGTGGGGTCTAGTGTCCCTTATTTTGACAGTAGGCTGACAGGAATGGGGTAAGGAGAGGGGGGAAGACATGCAGCAAATGCCGCCGGGTCCGGGAGTCGAACCCGCGACGGCCGCGTCGAGGACTCAAGGCCTCCAAATGTGGGTCGCGCTATCCCCTACGCCACCACGGCACGCCCCAGTTGATCCATTTCTGTATTAGTCATATTCAAGACAGTTGAAAGTGTTGCAGGAAACCCCAAGTCAGTCAAGCCACATGCTGAATATGAGATCCCCTGAGGGTGGAGATCAAGGACCCAGGAGCCCTCTCTCCCTACAAAGTCCCTTGCACATTTTTGCAGTTGGACTGGTATGGGACCAGAAGCATTTTTTAGAGGTCACTGGGCCGAGTCTAACGCACCCTTACTCATCCAGGTACAACTTACGGTTCCTGAGATAAGATTGATGGAAATTTCGGGGTCAAAAGATCTCCCAAATGTTCCTGAGGCCGCTGTGGACCAACTGATGGCCCAAAGGCTGTAAAATTGGGGATGGCTGATGAGCATTGCGCCCACTACAAGAATTCATCATTCAATTGAACCCAAACCCCCCAGAAAATGTTTTTCCAACCCTGCATTTTGTAGAACATTTCCTGTTGGGCTCAAAGGCCGAATGCAGAAATGTCATTTCAATTAATGTAGCTTATTCCTATCAATATATATGGCTAAAAATACACTGATCCTGCAGGTATTATTAAGTAAGTGTTTCGGAGTCATATTATATCTTCGTGCACCGGATAATTTTTTATGCGCATTATATGTATATGCACTGCATAATGGATCCACTGCATTATCCAGTGCATCATACACTGGATCCACTTCATTATCCAGTGCATCATACACTGGATCCACTGCATCATCCAGTGCATC